>JAXDDW010000005.1:12787500-12887500 GCA_034670385.1 Hoplostethus mediterraneus
AATAATGCTCGAGCATGCTCGTGGTAATGCACGGTCTTGCGTATCATCATGGACACGCACGTGCATTGGTAGCAGAATGGTCGCATGTGGTGGCCGGGACGCCCCGCTGACAGCCTCAGTGTGACTCCTATTAGCGGAGCCCGTCCCCCATCAGGGCCCTGTCCTCCCGCTCCGTCACCGCGACAATGGGAGCCAACCCGGCGACAAAGTTGCCGTGACGACCCCCGTCCCGCACCCTATTCCCCCGGTCCTTTCCGGTCCCCCCCCCCCCGCCCCCCCCTCCCTCATTTCGGGGGGTCTTCCATTCATGGGGGCGTCTGTGCCAGCTAGTTCTGCACATACGGTGCTAATGGGCGTTCAATATGGAAACGGTGCAGAAGGAGGGCGAGTCGTGCGAGATCGATAGCCACTCTTTGGGCTCCGTGTTGCCTCGCGTGCTAGCTCCGGCCATGGATCACGTGGATAGGTTTTGAAGTGCTTCAACAAACGGACGTCTTCAGCGACTTCCCCCAAAAGCTCCCACACACAAACACAGTAATTCCTCAATCAGTCACCTCAAGAGCAGACTTCCACACAGCTAAAGAGAGAACCATCGGTACACTCCCCGCGTTGATAATCAGGTTAGATTGTGTGGGAAGGGTGTATGTGAGTCACTACATATGGACAGATACAACCTCAACCTCGGTGTTTCATGTCAGTTCGGCGGTATCAGGCAAAGGGGACACCTAGAAACATCATTGACTACTGGGGGGCCTCCCTAACTATGCCATCAACCTGCCTGCCAGAGATGTATTGTCTAACAAATGTATTGGACAATACAGGTAATTGGTGGTGAAATGAAGTCTTAAAATGGAACATTGGACATAATGGGCTTACTCAAAGTGAACAAGGAAACTATCTTAAATCCAAAGCTCTTTTTGTTGCTCTCGTCTAATCGTATATTGGGAGGGGGGGGGAAACTAGAAATCAAAACTTGCTAATAAGTTGCATATGCTGGTAATGTTGCAATTATTTTCAACACCGAATTGTCTTTTTTATTTCTGTCATAAAGAAGCCGTAATGAGGCGGCGGTGAAGTGCCACTACAAAGACGCGTGCGGTTCAGTTGTAATGATTTCATGTTCCCCAGTTTCTCTCCTCAGCCACTCATAATTCTCCGTAATGATTCTCCTTGGCCACGTATCCTGCCGTCATATTCCTGGTGAATGCGTTGTCACCGTGCATATGCACACTGCTGTGTACTTGACACGCCAGTGCAATGCAATATCCATCAGTATATCCATCTAGTATTGAGCCGTGAGATCGGAATTTTCTCAAAACAGTAGTAATAGTTGTTGAAGTAATAGTAATAGTAGTAGTAATAGTTGTAATTGTAATAGAAGTAATAGTAGTAGTAGTAGGAGTAGTAGTAATAGTTGTAATAGTAATTAAAGTAATAGTAATAGTAGTAGTAATAGTTGTAATAGTGATAGAAGTAATAGAAGTAGTAGTAGGAGTAGTAGTAATAGTTGTTGTCATAATAATTGTCGTAGTAATAGTTGTAATAGTAATAGAAGTAATAGTAATAGTAGGAGTAATAGTTATTATAGTAGCTGTTGTAATAGTAATACTAGTAGTAATAGTTGTAATAGTAATAGAAGTAATAGTAATAGTATTAGTAATAGTTGTTATAGTAGCTGTTGTAATAGTAGTAGTAATAGTTGTAATAATAATAGAAGTAATAGTAATAGTAGTACTAATAGTTGTTATAGTAATAGAAGTAGTAGTAGGAGTAGTAGTAATAGTAGTAGAAGGAGTAGTAGTAATAGTAGTAGTAATAGTTGTAGTAGTAATAGAAGTAATCATACTAGTACTACTAGTAGGAGTTGTTGTAATACATCATACAGACCAAGTTCTCTTGCATCTTTAATAATGTGGCTTTCATTAAGCAATGGATGTGTGGCCACCAAACAGTTCCACCTCCAGGGCACTCGGTCCAATCTTCTTTTTCTCATTTTGTTTTGTTTAGCAGGTCGTTTGTGACCTTTTGTTATATCTTTTTCGTTCGGTGTTTTTGGGAACGTAATAGTTTCCACTCCATGACTGCGCAAATCAATTCACTCCGTCTTGTCTGTGACACGAGGACCTCTATTTGAAGCATGCAAACCAAATTTCATGGAAATCCATCAAACAGGGGGATGAATGGTGGCACATTGAGTGTTTTGACATTGATCCTAATGACAATGCAGAGTTGGATACTGATGGGTCATTAATGTCACATCTCGTTGGAGGGATGCCTCTGTCGCTCTGAAACTGGTTATGACTTATAAACCCTTTTAACGTTCCCAAACAGCTTTCGACCAATGAAAACATTCAATCTGAAATATTTGGCTTGAACCACAGAATCAATTATTGTGGCCGTTTGATCACATGTGCACCCATAATATAGATAAAGGATGTTGAGATACGGTACAAGAAGTACAAAAAAAGTACAAAAAGAGAAAATCATACTATATCAGAAACAACAGAACAAACCAGATAATAACTGATACATTTGAAAAGTCTCATGTAATTCTAATAAACTATACTTATAACGAAGCATGAACATAATTAGCACATGCATTAAGTAAATTCTGCAAAAAACATCTTGTTTAAATGAGTTTTAACATAAAAAATACACTAACTTATAGGAAGTTGTTCCAACAATTATCCCGTGACGTGGACGTAGCATTAGCAGGTAGCGCTAACAATGCTCAAACGGAAGAGCTGGTTGGGTTCGGCTCGTCACCCAACATAGGAAAGCACAACACGACACACACAGTATATCTGGATAGGAGGGTTCACCAGTCTGACTCATCTACACCCCTGGCTTGAGAACATCATCACAATCGAACTCTCATTACCCACTCCTTTCCCACAGTGCCTCTGACAATTAGCCTGACTCCGTTCAATGAGAAGCACGCAGCCCCAATCAGGCTATTGACAGAACCTCGCATTTACCGATTCGATGAAGCGGCTATCGAGGTGGGTTCTGTCTGCGTGCAGTTTGCGGGCACTTTTTCAGGACTGCTTTGGTTTACATTCTCACGTTTGCACCAATGAGCCACTGAGCAGCTCCAGTGGTGCAGTCTCAAGGTTGTTTTGCTCCAGGGCACCTCCACAGAAGTTGTTGATGAAGGGGAGAGACCACTACTCGTTCACATTCCTGCTGCCCTAACCAACCGGCTACCACTGTCTCTACTGACTGACTACTGCTGCTCATCTCTGCATAGACCAACCATACATATGCATACACTTCATTATAAAGATTTAGATTTATAAAGAAAAGCAAATTTATGAAAATTCTTTCATTTTTCTTTTGCGTCCATTAAAGATGTTCGGTTTTAGAAGCACTGCAGCAGGAGAGAGAGAGCATGCCATTTTTGTCATGACAGGATTTCACAGAGGAGCTTCATTTATCGATCACCCTGGGATATCTCAAGGCTTACAAGCTCAAAAAACGGCATCTTTCATGAAGTAGCTGTGTCATTGAATGCTTCGGCTATGACCGTTCCACATTCATTAAACTTCAATTGGGACAAACCCCACAGTTCATGCATGTTTCATAAATCTCCTTGTTCCTCTCCTTAAGCCAATGAGTGTCCACTCCTTGCCAAGCTTGTCTTGCAATTGATAGCTTTTGATACCTTTGATACCTTTTATTCCTCAAGAAAAGCCAACGCAGGGCACCGTGGCACGATGTACTTTAACTATGGCCTCTGCAGGCATCGCAAACAGCAACTCATCGCCACGTGTCAGCTGGTTTGCCTGTCAGCGTAATGACAGGGTTTGAGGCCCATTCCCCCGCATGAGTGTCAGCTGAGATGAGGTGTGGTTAATGTCTGAGCTCTCCTGAACAGCGAGACGTGACTGCTGCCAGCACCTGCAGGCAGACGGGCATCAGAAAGGTAGCGATTTGCCACTAGACGCCACACGGCACCGTGGCGGAACATCTGTGGCCGGGGGCCTTGTTACGTGCCCTGCTGGGGTCTGCTGCTGCAGTTTGCCCCTCTGGGAACCTCTGGGCCGGGGCAAAGACAGCCGGTTCCTTCTCCCCCATCCCCTCTCTCCCAGCTGGATAGAGTAGGGCAACCAGCCAGATCCAGGGACCCAACGAGGCTGCAGGTGTACGATTGCCGCCGGTCCTTGGCCCCCCTCCCACCCCAGATAGACACACAACTGCCACTGGGAAAGGAAATGTCAGTAATTGGGGGAGTTTTTTTTGGCAACAAACACCATACGCCACTGACCCTGGACCAGAGAGCAGTTGGCACGGTCCATCATTAGAGCTGGGAGCCCGCCACTGCCCATATGCCAAAGTGGCATAATTGGTGCTTCCGTCCTATACATTTAGTGTGTAGACCAGACAGACAAGCCCCCTGAGCAAAATGGCCGCTGTTTCCCTCTGGGGCGCTGTCCGACGTGTCCAATCACGCCTCACAAATCCGCTCCCCAGGAAACCCTGTGGCCAATTTCCTCATTTCCTCCAATTGCTTCCTAGCTTACTCAATTTGACAGCTAGCTTCAAAGCATTGGGGAGTGCCAGCTATCAGAGGTGAAACCTTGAAGACCAGTCCTCTTCACAGGTAAGAGAGGCATCTATATGTCTTTCCCTTTGCATCAACAGTCATATAGGAAGCAGGGTAACTGGGAGTGACAGGGCCAATATGCTTTAGCCAGGGGGATTAGCTGATCTCCAGAGGCCTAAGTTACATGCGGGGCCGCGAGGGGAGGAAGTTAAACAAAGCGCTAGCTGCACCCCACAGCCCCGACTAGCTAAACCCTAAGCAAACTCTGGGTAATTGCACAACAAAGACACAATTAGCCACGACCCCATGGATGTTAAGTAGGAAAAGACGGGCCTGTCATTTATCCCCATCAGACATGTGCATCTCATGAATTCCTCTCCCCACATCTTTCCACATCAATTTCATTCCATTCTTATTTTCATCAAAAAAATCATTTTCAGATTAATGCAGATAAATGCAAAGTATTCATTTAAAAATGCATTAGAATTATAACCGGCTCCGCCCTAAATCAGAGGTGGCAATATAGCGGAGCCCTGGACCACGTCTGCCTCCCTCGGGTTCGGGTCCTCCAGTCCCGTGGCGAAGCACTAGCGTTTTCAAGTACTTCTCTAAGACTGACCCTTCTGCACCCCACTGCAGCAACACTTTGATGTGACTCGCCTGGAAAAAGAAAGACCTCACGCCATTCAGCGGGATTGGTTTGCATTCTCACAATCAGAGCGCGGGGGACCTTAGAAACACTGGAGTTCATTCCAATCAGCGCTGCAGAGAAAAAAACAGTGCGGCGCAAAGAGTGAAGAGGTCTGCGTCATATTGATTGGAACTATAAAAGATGAGTTATTTGTCAGCCTTGATATTTGAAGGAGGAGAAAACTTTGAGCTTGATTGCTTTGCCACTTTGCTATGCGGGGCGGGCGGCAAACTTCAAAGAGGCCACCCATTCCAGGTGGATGACACCCGGGGAAAAATCAATGGCAGCTCAATAACTGGTTCAACCGAGATCCACCATCTTCGCTGTTATTCTCCACAGCATGCTGAAATCTGAAATCTCATGAAAACTAAATAACTAAATGTAATTCATTACAATATAGACTTCCTTCTTGTATTGTAATTCATATGTTTCATATCCGACTGAGGTTTTTCTAGGAAGTCATATAATAAAATATAAAAAGTCATAAAATATATCTTTTTAAATTATAATAAATAATTAAAAATACATAATAAATGAAAATAAATAAAAATAATTTAAAAATTAAATAAATAAATAATAAAAACTACATTATAAATGAAAATACATTTAAAAAAATAATAAAAAAATTAAATAAATAAATAAAATATAAATATATATCAGAGGACCATTCAGAATGATTCTTTCCTCTATATCCCCTCTATGTCTAATAATTCATCACATTGACCAAAGAATGATATCCTGTCAGTAATCAGTCATTGCTCCACAGAAATACAGTCAATATAAGCAAGTTTCTGAAGTTTTGATGGCAAATAATATTAAATACAGAGACTTTGGCCTGTTTTAGGATTTAATGAACAAAGATATGGGTACACTACAGAATGAAACCCTATGTATGTGTGCATGCATACCCGCTGAGGTGCATCTTGCTTGAAATACCCACAGATGCTGCTAAAACAACTGCATCACGCACCAGCAGCTACAGCCCCACCCCGTCCCTAACCGCCCATGCCGGCTGACCAGCTGAGTCCCCCCCTCCATCTCCTGCTTTAGGGCTGATGAGCCAGGCACAGTAACAGGTAGACTCCCCAGGTGCTGGGACCTCCTTCCGACTCGCTAAGCTATTGGACACTGGCCTGACAAAGCTGAGCTTAATTAGCCAAGGGGGGGGCAAGCGTTGGCCAATAATGAGCCGCGGTGAAGGTAATGCCGTAGCATGGAAGGATGTGGAGGTGGGGGTCCAGGGGTCATTTATTTTTTTTTGCTGCTGCTGAATTATGGATTTTAACCATCTGGCCGTGCAGGAGGGGCGGGGAGAGGAAAATGATATGCCTGACGGACGCCTTTAACAAAGATGTGGAGGGGAGAGGAGGGCGTGTCCGAGATCACAAGCTGAATTAGGGCAACCGTGACTGGGCTATTGTGCGGCGTGATGGGTTGACTATTCACAGCTGGGGCAGCCCAAATTGTTCTTTTATACCCTTTTATTCTCCTTTATTGGAGCCAGAGGGGCTTGGGAAATGATTAACAGACAGCACAACAAGATGGACCCATTGTCGACCTTTCCCTCTCAATTTAGGCTCCATCCATTTATTTTCACCACTGTCTCCACGATGCAAATAGGCCTTGCTTGGTTAACTACGCCGTCGATGCTCAGGGCCCTAGAAAATTGGTTGGAATAACAGAGCGGGGTGTAAGGAACGCTGGCAGAAAGTGAGGTTTTTTTTGCTTTTTTTTCCCCCTATAGAAAACTTTATATGATCTCTAATAGAAAGCAAGGGATTTTTTTTGCCAAGCAGAAGTGTGTCTACAACTTTATATAGCAATTTCACCCCCAGAAACACTTTCAGCAACTTTGATTGTTCTGTGGAAAACTTAAAGCCCGGTTTCATCCACCATCATCTCACATAATACTATGACATATGCCCATACAACACAAGAACAAGGCTAGTTGAGCCAGCCAAATCTCCCACCATGCCCCACGCTGAACCCCCTCCTCCCTATCACTCTGCCTCTGTTATGCTTCCTCCATCTGGTGTCCATTTCGCAGCCTACCTCTTCTGGCCCTTGGGGGGGGGGGTGGGGGGTGTGCAGAAGCAAGCAAAACCAGGGACAGCTTAACAAAGCCTCTCAAAGGGCACCAGTCCCCTGTCTCCTGCCTCTCCATAAATCCAACTTGATGGAGTTTTCATGGCAATTAGGGCAGAGAGATGAGTGGCTCTTTTCCAGCCACCCACTGGCCTTCCTCTACCGCCGGTACCAACCTCTCTCAGATCTTTCACACTGAATCCATTAGCTCGGCTGGCCCCGCTGCTGAGGACTAATTGTCGGCCTCTCAGGAAATGACAGCGGTCCGTAATGGCGACGCAGTCATTTGAAGGCTCCTGAGATCAGAGACAGTAGGTTTACAATGACCGGAGGTGTTCAGGTGTCACCAGACGCAACTTTTTACTGGGCAATTTTGCGATGAGGTCACTGCATGTTTTGCGCCGCTCAACTCGGTAAACACTTTGATCTCCCTTAAGCGGTTCGAATGACCCAGTTCCAAAACCAGAGTTCCAGTATCGTGGTGCGATCACACACTTCAGTTTCTTTTCTCTGGTCTGAACCTGAATAGTGGTTCACTTAGGTGACACTTCCCAATTGCAAGTGCAAGCAGGGCTGGTGAATAAAAGTCACACAGACTCACGAGTAGATCATTTATTGGACACGGTCAAACAATCTGATGCCAGTCCCTGTAACTGGAGCTCTTTGTCATTATTTCCCTTCTCTGGTGTTCATACCAGTTAAGAACACATGAAGAAATAGTTGAATGTCAGAATCAGTCCATTGACTTTGTATGTATTAAAGAAGGTTACTTGAGGTTATTTTCCGTAGTTGATTCAGGTACAGTCTCACTCCTAGCAAACCGCACAGCAGTTCACTTGGAAGAGGACTGGCACCCGCAGTTTCAGCCGTCTCAGTTTGGTTGGTTGGTGCCACCAGAGTTCGAACGGCGTTGTTCTCACCTGGCCAAACAAACAAAAACTAAAGAGTTTAAATAAACCAAACATGCTTAGTGTGAACGCGCCCTCAGTTATGAAACAGACCAAATCATTACCTTTAGGATTAGAACTCTTGGGGCATCTTGGGGTAATCGAAAACATTTTTTCTGTCAATACAGGACTGAATACTGCAAAAACTCCATTATGTGTTTTGGACACTGGGAATACCCTTTCATCATGTGAGCTAATGACGTGCAAGTATATCCAAAAGATACTTTGCCATCCCCCCCAAAAAATTACAAATACATTTTTGGCGGATTTTTGTATATTCAACATACTGTGTATTCTGAAGTAAATGGGAAATGTAGGGTTTTTTTGCACCATGGGACATTTTTCCATCAGTATACATACATCCACAATTATCCCAGTCAGGGTTCTGTCTCGAAAAATAGCTTTGGGTTTTAAAGAGCCTCTGTAAAGTGTTGCTTCTAGTGGTTCCTCCCCATTCCTCATGAATGAAATCACGGTGCTGTTGAAGCACGTTCACTTTTGCCCTGTTGGACTGGAGAGTTGTAATAACGGTTAAAGTGGAACATTTCTACCCAGAGTCCTTTGCCTTACGCCACTTTGGGGAATTGAAATCACAAGGCCTTCGGTTTTTACTCTACCTCTGCCATGCACACACAAGAATAAAGGCATTTGATACAGTTATTATAACAGAAAGAGGTGAGGATGTTAGTGACCCTGCCCCTAAAGGACCCCCACCCTCAACCCCTCAGCACGCACGTTTCCCCCACGAAGCCAACTCTCTCCGGCACTAATCTAATTAAGTCACAGAGCATTTCATTGAGATCATTATGAGATCCTTGTTAAGATTTGATGCTCGATCAACTCTGAGGCGTCCTCCTGCCAGTGTACAGATATGCAGTGGTAATACTGTACTGTTGACAGCACACGTTTTTATTTTGTGGAAATGTCAAAAACAAAAATGCTGGGTAAGGGCAAGGATGCATTTTATCTCCAACAAATAGGCAACCCCCAAATGCATTTTGGTTTATTTTGGTCCAGACATTCACTTTGTCCCCACTTGTATTAAATCATCTGAGTTTAGTCCAATCTGCCTGTCTGTCTTGGTTTCTTAGTCTCACCCAAAACAAATCCTATCAAATGCCATTAGCAGTTCTGTAGCATTTTATATCATCTCAGCTGTGAAACCCACATGTTAAATTACTGATTGTTTCCCTGAGAAAAAAAACAAATGGATTGTTTGTATTTTTACCCGACGCTACCGGGATTCGAGCGGCTTCTGCGTTTCGAAAATCTCAAGGCAGACCTGAGCTCACTGTGCAGCATATGAGTCTGTGTGCAGTGTTCTCCATCAGGACAGCAACACACTGTTTGATGTATTGTGAAACAACTAAGGCATTTTTTTTCTCTCTCCACTGATCGTTGAGAAAAAAAACATAAAGCGGTCCACACACACCTCACACGCTATCATAGAAATGATACGATCAGATAAATCAAAAAAGTTTAGCTCAAAAAAGAAATCAGTTCTGGTGTAAAAAAAGAACTCAATCTTAACAATACTTCCTTCAGACTCTAAACAATAGAAACATCCCATATTGCTCATGCATGTATTTGTCTATTCCAAGCCATGAGTGATTACTGTTCATTGGAAGGGGCAGCCCTTTAATTAGCCGGGGGGTCTCTGGGGAGCCATTACCACAGGGGAATCTTGCCCCTCTTTATTAGCCCATTTTAATATTGGCTAAGAAAAGGAAAACATGGGGTGGGGCAATTTGGTTTCCTCAGAAGGGGCACTTTTATCCCACCGAAGGGCCCACCAGCAGCCCGCGGTGAATATATGCACGCTGGGTTGCGGGGTGGTCCGGGCGGGCGGGCGGGCGGTGTGGAGACATGTGACAGGGGATGATGGACGATCCCGGGGCCGGGCGTCATCTGGGGTCCCTTATAGCACCCGTAACAAAAAGGGGCCCCCCCGCGAGTTCCGTAGGACTTAATGAAGAGGACGTGGGCAATGCAGCACCGGGAAATGGGAGGCGACGGATTACGGCTCCCGGCGGGGAAAAAGGAGCCGAAGGGTGAAAGTATACACCGCGTGTCCAACGACAAGAAATAGCTCGACTCGTGAAAGTTTTATGACGACTTGTGAAATGTACTTCGGGTGTCCTAAGACTTCAGCGCTCGCCGCACACTGCCACGCGCTGTACATTGACATAAAAAACAAAGGTCAAAGGTCATCTTTCTCCTCCGGACTTACTTCACGAAATGATACGATATTATAATAAATTGTGTATTCTCAAAGTCACCGCCGTCGCACATTGTTTTCCTCCCCCTCAAAAAAAACCCAAAAAACTTTCAAGACATTGCTATCAAAAAGTTACGGTAGGCTGAACCCATCAAAGTACAGATGGTAATTCCAGCCAAGGACAAACTTGATCTCTTCCAAATCTCCTTGAAAGCCACTTTAATTAATACTCGCCCCGGAGTGGGTAAAAAGACAAGACGGCCTCTCGCTTCCCGAACTCTCTCTGTCGCTTACTGTCTCCCTCCTTCTCTCTCCTCGTGCACAAAAAAAATTCACACATTTTCCTCTTTTTTCCCCCCTTCCTCCGCTGCTCATTTAAGACACGCGTGCGTCACAGGAACGGACTAATTCCCGAGGGCCCCTGATGAACGCATTTTACACCACCTTGTTTTGGGAATAGAGAGATTAAGCAAAGGAAAAAGCGTTGTGTTGTCAAGCGCTGACCTTGGAGAGACCCCGAGATGCATCTTTCCAACACTAAAGTGGTTTCAGGAGTGTATCAAACACTCAGAAACACAGTGACGCCTCCCAAATGCAATTACAGCAGCTAGGGGGGGGGGGGGGGGTTACGTCCCTTCCTCAACGCTGGGACAAACTCAATGTGTGTGAGTGTATGTTTTTGGTGCTTGTGGAAGTGGGAGGGGGGGGGTGTTATTGGCAGCTGGTCCCCCCCTCGAGGGCTCTGTTTTTTTGGGGGTTGTTTCATCACGCGGGGGGGCCTGGCACCGCGTCTGTGCTGGAGCGGCGCGGCGTACGTGGTTCGAGGACGGTGGAAATCTGTCCTTGTTAAGAGAACTTACACATTCCACTCTGAGCGCCGACGTCCGGGGAGTTTTTCTGACGCTTACGAGATGTGACTTCAAACAGGCGCGCTTCGCAGCAGAGTGTAAACGGCGTAGAACAAAAACACGACCCGTGCTTCTCGTCATGGAGTCGATGTCGCAGTGGGAGTGGAAAAAAAAGATTTGATCTTTTTAAAAGATTTTTTAAATCATTCTTTTATCGTTCAGACTTAACTCACACTGAAAAAACGACTAATATTCTTGAATGTGACCTCGGCTGCAGTCTACATTCTCAAAAAAAAAAGAAAAAAAATGTTGTTTCATAGTGAAGATCCATTTCTCTAAGAGACAAACCTTCCAACTGCTCCGCTGATAATGAATTGAAGAGTGACTTTGTGAGCTTTGGATGGATGGATGGATGGATGGATGGATGGATGGATGGATATCAAATGCAACTTTCAACCTATCATAACTGTGGCTTCTTTCAGTGTGAGGTGCTCATAGTGAAAACGTTTTGAGAGTTTGGCCCATTGGTCACCTTACCAGACAAGAGGCAAGAGGATTGACACCAAAATCATTTCACTATAGTTCATTAGCCGCAGTCAACATTGAGTGTCTTTGTCATTATGTTTGGCCAATGCCTGCATTGAGTTGCAAGTTAGCCAGCTATTGAAAGACAACTGACAATTTTTTGGTAAGCGTTTCACAGCAGACTTGTCTGTTTAGCTCAGTTCCATAGATTAGTGATCAGTTAGCAGGTTAAAGTAGTACTCACAGTCACTGTCTTTTGTTGGTAGAACGTTATTATTGGTTAAGGTCAATCAATTGTACTAGATGTGCAGAAATAATGTAACTAAAGAGTTCTCACCTCGTCTTGTAAAACATGTCTGATATGTTTCTATAGTGTAGGTGTTACCGTCTCTGTAGACACGGCTGCTGTTAGGTACCGGTTGTCGTTCTGTTATTTGTAGCTGCCTCACCGGTCTCAGTACAACAGCCCATGCTGGTGTGTTTTGGGGGTGTGGGAGCTGCTGTCAGTCCAGTGATGCTAAAGTACTGGTGAGTACTGGGAGTCATCGCAAAAAACACACCAAAGCAATGGATGCTCATCACCAAAAGTGTCACCAAAATAAACAAAAGTAACAAAGTAACTTTTACTCTGTACTCTGTGCTACTTTGACTTAAGTAGATTTTTACAGCAGTAATTTCACCTCTACTTGAGTAAAATGTCAGCAAAGCAGTACTTGTACTCATGCATGATATTTTGCTACTCTTTCCACCCAGCTCCTATAACGCCTGGTCCCTAAAGGGGAAGGTGCTCTCTCTCTCGTTTCCCCTTCCCCTCCAAACAGAAGGGACACATGTGCGGCTGCATTTGGGGGGGCATTAGTGAGGGTGGGGGGGTTACTCGTAGGTGTGTGTGTGTGTGTGTAGCGGGGGCATTAGGGCTCCTTGTTAATCAAAGGCGGAGGATAGAGCAGGAGGGAAGGAGGGATATAAAGGGACTCGGTTGGACGCCAAAGCGGCCCCCTCTGCACCCAATGCCTTTTAATTAGGTTCACAGCAGGGAGGCTCCACCGGCACACGTGCCGCTCATCACTCACACACAGATGCGTACACATGCACGTACTCATGAATTGACACTCGTGTTTTCTACTTCATTATTCCGGCGTGTAGCTCATCTCCATTTTCTTTCACATCTCGCCCCGCTGAGCCGTCTCCCGGTAGCAGTAGTCAGGGGAGCGATGAGGTCACGCCGAGACGCTCCGTGACCCCTTTTTTCCTTCGGAGAAATCGATCCCGTCGTGGACTTTTATTGTCTAACAAATGGATTAAAGGTGCCATATTTGTTCAGGGGCATCAATTTACTAAAGCGAAAACTTCCTAATCAACTCATACAGACCAAAGTACAGTAATTACTCAAGACTTACAAGATATTATTATTGAGTGAATTTGATGAATTGTTAGACATAGATCACAACATTATGATATCCATTATAATGATAAAAACTACAAAAAATTGAGTGTATTTGGTCCACGTTTATCTGGGAAGAAAATTTAAAAACAACCAAGGTAGAAATTTGTCATTTGAAAAATTCAAGATGATTGAACACAGGAAGTCTCCTCTGCCTTTATAAAATGATTGCAGAGCATATTTGCTAAAACCTAACTTTTTTGTCTTTTTATGTCTTTCTATGTCTTTCAGTTGATTAGACTTATTGACATGGTACATTTTTGTCATAGGGACGTAAAAAAGCAACTCGCCATCTGCCTGGACTCCTGCGAACGCTGACATTTGGTCGCCGACCTTTAACCTTGCAGGAAAATGTCGCGACACCGAAACTCGCCCTGACACAAAAGACCCCAAAACTGAGAGCGCAGCAATGGATTTGGACGTATTGTCAAACGACTCGATAGCCATCTTGGAAACCTTTCCCCATTTGAAGCAAGATCGAATGGGGACCATCGGGCCAAGCGCAGATGTGTTTGGTAGGCTGGCACCAGAAAGAGGCTCTGGTCTTTATTGTGTGATTATGTTGTGAGTTTTACATCCCAGGTGCACTCTGCACATGACACAGCCGGGGAGTGCTGACGGTGAATTACTATGGTAGGAGGGGGGCTTTTCAAGGCTTTGGGAGAGTGGGGGGAGGATCTAGTATGAATTTACTTTTACAGGATGCTTTGACTGCAAATATTGAGTGTTTTGGCGCCCGTTTTAAGGGAACATGATATAGGCTATAGACTTTCTTCCTTTTTTTGTATTATTTCAAAATATTTGAAAATGTCTAGGTTAGGTTATACTATATATCTTTCTTATATACAGGCCTATGTAATTATAGTACATTCAGTAAAGGTATTAGCCATCAGGACCATGTCAAACATATTCTGTGACTGGACCCATTGAAAATTGCAAGGGTAGCAGCAGTGAGCAGTCTTGGTTTCGGAGCTGTCGAAGCCAGTTATAATATATTGCTTTTATGCTTTTTTATGTAATCAGTCTCGGGTTTTCTTGTCCTTTCTCTTTACTTTGAAACGATAGAGAAAAAAAGCCTGGCTCAAGTTTAAATCATGTAACATGAAACAAATGGCATTTTGATTGAATTTAGAAAAACACTTTTCTGCTTTTCTTCCTTTTCACTGTGGAGATTTTCCTGACTCGGTATACATGCTGGGGATTTCTTTCCCTCTGCCTTTGGGTGCTGGCATGGCTTTCTCTGAGTGCTCTGTATTCACAGGCATGTAGGGCCAAAGCCGGGGTAAGAAGTTTGCCCCGAACACCAACTGTGATGTGTGATGACTTTCACTTCAACATTTCATATTGACAAGAAAAACCCCACAAGCCCAAAAGGTTTTATGGCTTTCCAACACTGTATTTTATTTTAAATACTTAAAGCTACATGATGTGACGTTTTCACGATAAAATATGGCCTTATTTTAAATCAAA
This sequence comes from Hoplostethus mediterraneus, assembly GCA_034670385.1. NCBI lineage: Eukaryota > Metazoa > Chordata > Actinopteri > Trachichthyiformes > Trachichthyidae > Hoplostethus > Hoplostethus mediterraneus. Next base: position 12,802,275 of record JAXDDW010000005.1, read on the forward strand.
CTAATGTATTGGGGCCTCAACAAAACAACGTAATGTTTGAGGTCTCGGCAAGCTACAGATACAGAGAGATCTTTAAAGGTGCTCCTGTTTCACACATGGGTAGTATAGTCAGACAGCATACAGGGATGGTTTGGTGAAATGTGTCATTTTAGACAGTTGTATGCATGCACAACATGAATTCTCCACCTCTTCAGAATTTCTATAAACTGGAATAGCACGTACAGTATCGTCCTTCCTTCTCCATTATTTTTGATGAGACCCCTTAGTTTGCCCATCCTCCCCCATGTGGTCGGGCACAAGCAAGGGCAGGAGATCTTGTTGGCACACAAGAAGTGATGCATTTTATGTATGTAGACAAGCCTCCTCCTTCTCCTTCAGCCGTCCAGGAAAAAAATTATTTGTTTGGAAAGTCTCCAAGAAGAAATCAGCACAATAAAACAAGAATAAACATCAGCACTGCCTTTACTTAATGGAAAGGAGCAGAAGGGCAACAGAACTGATGAAGCAGCAGAGATGACTTCAAATTTTGATTAGCCTATCCATCATTATTGGATGTAGCTTCATTAGTGCAGTTACAGACTGGTTAGCTGAGGTTAGTTAAGGAATAGCAATTAACAGAAGAGGACAAATAACATTTCAAATGATTTCAATGCCATATTAGAACAAGTTGAATGTCAAAACTAAAAATATTGAATGAAGTAAATAATCTCTGTCTCTAGCAGACGAGGAGGGAGCTAGTAAAATGAAATACTAGTTTAAATACGAGTTTAAATGTTAATTTGGTGAGTTATTTCTTCCATCACTGGTCAATAAAAGCAGACATACAATGACTTAATAGGTTATTTGCACCCACAGTAGCTTCAGTGTTGATCACTGGCTTGTTAGGGCTGTTTGGCTCCATCATCAAAATATTTCATTAGTGCTCCTAACAAGGTGATCATACCAAACACAGCTGAATGAGAGGTAAAGCAGGATTTTCACTATAAAAAGATTACCTCACGTCCATTCTGGCGCTCTCATCTCACGCGAGATAGACCAATTTGAAGAGCAGTTAGCTGAGCAGCCCATGCTTTATTGATTACAAAGAAGATTACTGAAGAATGCACCAGTAAGTGGAACAATCTTAGGGACAGATGTGTTAGCACAAAGAAAAAAACTAGCTAAAACAGTACATGCTCTGTAGGGTGCAGTACTATAAATGACACAAGACGCAGACGGGACTGTGTGAGCACCGGGACGCGCTGCTGTAAATCAAGCACCAGGCCAGTGAATGCATCACGACGCTGCCTTGCGAGGGGCCCTTTAGCGGCAGACGGGGCCCTAAGTTGCTTCTTATATTGCGTAATGGCTCTCTGTCAGCAGTAGATAAACCATCGATACACTGTACTCCAGTGGTAAACTTTTCCCTCATCCCCACCAATTATCTCCCAAAGTGGACACTAGACAGCGAGAGGTAACCGCACTAGTGAAGTCAGCTGCAGAGGGTAATGCTGTATTGAGCTGTGGACAGGCCGCGGGTCAAGAGGCCTCGGTGGCTCAGCTGCTCCACACCTGGGGTCTGATGGAGGGGGGGGGGGGGGGGGGGGGGGGGGGGGTTTGATCTGAGCACCGATCCACACCGAAGACGTACCGTCATCCCTCATCAAGCCCTTCTCTCAAACCTCCAGCACCTCATGAATCACAGCCCACCCCCCCTCACCACCCCCAATCACCAAGGGGCCACGTACCAAGAGACAATGACCATTAGGAGTCCTTCATTCATTTATGTCAGCTGTTTTCCTTGGTGAATGAATGCAGGTAACCCACGGGGGGGGGGACCGCGGCTCTCAGCATAGGACAGACATGGTGTCATCCAGCGCTTCCTTTGGGTAGCCGCCAGGAGAATGTCATCGACTGTTTTCCTTTGTCTTTCTCTGATGTTTGACATTTGGGGCCCGTCTGAAACGAGTGGAACCGCTGACTGCAGGAAAACCTAATAGGGACGTCTGATTGGAGAAAGGGCACAACCATTTTTGTGATAAGTCACATCTGTCTCACCACATTTGTATTAAATTCTTCATGAGATGTCACACAGACATGAAAAAAAAGCAAAATTTAATTACATTTTTTGCAATAAACATGACATGACAAAAAACTTAATATTAGCATCAAATGTCGAGTGCAATTCCTTTGTGGTGACAATGTGAACTAAATCACCACCAAAACCAATTATTTGCTTCTTGGTTTAACATTCATGAGATGTTAATCAGCTGAGAAATACCCTAATTCAAAAAGCTGTCAGTGATACTCACATTAATAGTACCCAGCTGGTGACCATTTTGGGTGGCGTAAAAACTTTCAGCTACAGACGACTGGTTCAAAGACCGATCCCTTTCTTTTCCTTGTAAAAAAAACAAACATCCCATAAACAATAGAAGACCAGATTTTTGGAAGAGTCTGCACTCTTTGATGAAAATAAAATCAAGGAGCAAATATATATGTAATCTGATTCGCGTAATGCCCCACTTAAAAAGTACATGGAAGGATTGTGTTGTTTCAAATTGCTTCGTGTACAAAATACCAGAAAGCAGAAAATAAGAGTTCTGCCCGCAAACCGGCTCATCGAAAGCACTTTTGAAGTTTCCAGAAGAACAAAGAGCCACCCTTGACCCGCGCACGCTACATGCATCCTCAATCCCCGCTCCTCTTTGTAAGCGCTTGAACTTGGGATTCCCTCACTCCTTGGCCTCCCTCCCTCCCTCCTCCTTCCTTCAGTATAGGCAGGGAGGCGTGACATGACTTTGGCCCTGACCCCGGGCCCTACCTGGATGTTTTGTTTGGTGCGGGTGGAGATCAGATGTTTTTGGTCATTACACCGCCTCTCATTAGATCGCCCCGTCTCCACCAAATGAAGCTAATGAGACAGTGTTTAATGTCCAAAAGTCCTGGTATAAGGCGTGTGTGTGTGTGTGTGTGTGTTGGGGCGCGGCAAGCCAAATTACCCTGGCGTCTCGTTCGGGGATGGCACCTGGTCCCCCCTTGTCGCTCGGGGGGAGGTTAGCTCAGGGTAGGGGAATCCACTGGGGGGGGCGGGAGGCTGGACCCAGCTGGAGGAAGTTAAAGAGCTAAACGCTGATTGGGATGGTGTTGGTGTGGACGTAGGGATGGACGGGGACTCGAGCTCCAGGAAAGGGAGCGTTAACGGGGACACGTTGGGGGGGCTCTTTTGTTCGAGGACATGCAGGAGAATCCGGCGCGACCGTCCTATCTAAACGCCCCGAGTCGAGGTGAAGACATCGATTCGGTGTTTGCTGTAATTGTCGCTTGTGTATGTTCACACAGCGCCTGCCGAGGGAGACGTGACGCTAGCCTTCACATAAAGCTAACGACCTTGAAATGGCGACTCTAACGAATGAAACCACTAAAGCCAGTGGTTAGAGCTTGAAGGTAACGCCAACAGAGCAAAGTTTAGAGCTCTGAGCGCCCGACTTTGACCGTCTTCTTCCTTTCTTGGTGTCTTTTCCCCCCCCCCACATCTGCTCAAAAGGGAAGGGTGGCACAGAGATGGGTTTCACCATGAGTGCTCCTTTTCAGCCGCGGTGTGCTCGAGCTTGAACCGCCAGCTGCAATCAGCACGTAGCAGTCATTTCACACCTATCCGGTAATGATCCGACGATCGGGGGCCCCGCAGTTGATGGGAATGGGATGACACGGAATTTGATGGCGGATGTGAAAAGCCCTCTCTAATGCCGAAGGCTCACTCCCAAAGACTTCATGAAAAGCAGCGGCGTTACACGGTACACGGTATTACACGCGTGCTTCCTGCTCCATTACTTAAAGACCGACAGGAATGAGTTGTTTCTCCTTTCTCATTTCTCCATTGATCTGTACGGGGATCAAAGGAGAAATTAGTACCTCGTTGCATCTTATGGCAGTGAGGTACAAGTCCATAAGTCATTAATACCCATCTTAAAGCCCTGTAGCAGCAGCTGATTCAACTCAGAGCTTCATTTAACCACCCGTGGACTCAATGCCATGTAAGCGTAGTTGCTTGGACCGAAGCCTAATAGAGACACGGTGAAATGCAAAAAAATACTGTTAGGTTTGTAGTCTAGAAATCGTTCCGCATGAAGACTTTTGATGACATGTGAAAACCGACTGCTGCACCAAATGTAATTTTAAGCTATTAAATTACTTTTGCCACCCTGAAATGTGGCGGGCCATTTACCAAAAAAAAGGCCTCGTTAGTTCCTTACCTGATCATCTGATACGGATGACAATACCACCAAATTTGAGTTGACAGTCGGCACTTTAACTTCGTAATCATTGTGTCATTTCACATCCAGAACAATGAGGTTTTGGACTGCACTCAGATACGCTTAAGGGCATTCACTTGAGGGCATTCCTGGCACTGTCACCCATGCTGAGGCTCATGGGTAACAGATGTGGCCCAATCAAAGGCGAGCATGAAGACATACAAATAAATCCAGCACCCAACTGACGGAAAATCTCTCTTGAGACTTTAAAGGAGCACAAAGGTTGATTTTGGACCTCCTTTAAGGTGTTATGAAAAAGATGTGTATTTTTCAGTGTTTTTTCCTCTATCTATGTGTGCAAGCCAATAGCTACTTTAAATATAATATTATGACAAACATAACCTTCCTTTCTCAGGTCAATAAGAATGCAATGGTGAGGGAAATTGATAGGTAATTTCAAACGTGCAGTCTCGAGCAGGCACTCACAAACAGCCATTTCATATGTAATTAACTCTTGTACAATACACACTTCACTAGGAGAAAATGAGCACTCGTTGAAAATGAACAGTATTCACAAGTCCTCCCCTCCATCTCCTGTCAAATCCCATCTCTCAGTAATCTATTACAATTTGGAAAAAGCAAATCGTCCTTCTAATGATAAACCCGGGCTTAAAATCTCACCCGCTCTCTAATTACAAAGAAAGCTGTCCTCAAACTTCAGGAAATTCACCAGGCGGCAGAAAAAATGCCTGAAAGGTGAAGCCTCGCGTCCCTGACGTGTGCAAATAAAGTCTCCGTCTCATTAATTTTAAGATATGTCCGTACATGTTCGCAGAATACGGCGGCCGACTTCCTGGCGGCGCGCGGATTAACGCGGATCACCGCTGTTTTGTTCGGATGTGCTTTCGGGAATATTAAAACACAAATGAGGCCGTGGAAGACTTGACCTCGGTGTTTTAGGATGTGCCTCTTTTTTTAAAAATTGCTCAGTGAGATTTTTGGCTAGTAAGCGCTAAGTCACGTCTGTCCGGCGGTCTGCTGTGTCACTGCGCGCTAAGCTAGGGTATGAAATGACTTTTATGAAAAGGTCTAGATCCTGGAGCAGCAAGACGCACACGCACATCAATCAACAACGTGCACACATTCACACAAAACTTAGTGTTTTGGACGTATTTCTTCTCTGTCTGACAGCAGCTCTTGACAACTCATTGACAGCCGTGCTATTTCAAAGGTTAGGCTGCCTGAGCTTTTCCTGTCCTTGACCTTTACTGGACAGCCAGGGTATAGACCTCGTCAAAAAAAGGATCTTACCGTCCCTCTGGCCAGGTCAGGACCCCGCTGGCCACAGGCGCACTGAAAAGCCTAATACCGGACAGATGGCAGAGCAGGCCGAAATTGACTCGTAGTCCCCGAAGGAAGCCAATCAAACACTGTCACGGAAAAGATGAACCGGACAATGTAACAATCCATCAATCGGTCCATCGGATGACCAATTATAGACTCACCGTCCAATAAAACGTCTCTTTCATCTGTCACTGCTGGCGGTGTCGTTTTTGGACTTTGCCCCCTTTGTTCCAGTAACAACAATCTGATTCAGCGATGGATATCTGTACCTAGACACCAGTAGCATAATGCTATCATCACCAGACACCATTTTCTTTGCTTTTTCTTGTCTGACCTGAACACCAGATTTACCAGTCACATTACTTCACTGTTTTGAATGCAGTGTCATAATCAAAGGTGCATTATTTCTATCCCATATGGTATATATGGGATATCATTTCATAATATGGGATAACCGTTTTGTCTCTTTTGTTTTTATTGTCCTTGAAGGGCAATTTATCACGCAGCAGACTGTCATACAGTAGTACACATGCAAAGACACACAACTATACCATCAGTATATTTAACCTAAGATACTAGTAGAACAATGAAGTATATTACTATTACCAAGAAGAGAGGTACGATTCCCAAGGGTGAATCTGTTCTTTTCCCAGTTAAAGTGGGTGGAAAATCCTAATCGCAGTATCCCTCTCTAAATCTTTGAGTAAGACATGCAGACTGCACGCACATCATTCTGCACCTGAAGGTCTTTCCATGAAAAATTCAATCAGACTAGGATATCCGAGAATAATACTCCTACGATAAACGCTCTCCCCGGGATAGTGACTTACATTTGATTTTGAATGCCTTTGTTTCATCTTGCAACCTTGAAACACAATAAAATTGTATTCCTGTAATAGATTTTACATGAGATGATCAGTCTTTTCTTTATCTAATGCAATCGTTTCACTTAAAGGTTTTGATATAAATTCTCTTTTGGCAATGTCAGTTTCTTTTTAAACATGTCAATTATCCATAATGCCCTAAACATGAAATTGCTAAAAAAAGAAAATAATAAAACACCGGCTAGATCTCACCAGAACTAAAAAATAGAGATCTATTTGTCTCCCAAAATGTCAAAACAATATGAGGGACTACCAGTAGTCCTTCTGAGGTTTTTATATGAAGTAGGTACATGGGAATCAGTCCAATCATTGTTTCAAGACGGCATCTAATCACACCAACGATTCCAGGTGATTGCATTATTTAATCATTTGACTTGTTTACACTAAGGTGCACCCCTATTGATCTAGAAGTGTCAGAGCATCATGGTTCAAAGCAATGCAACTTCCCACACTTACCTGGGTTTACTGGATTGATGTGACAGTTGGATAGTTTATTCAGAGAAGGTTCCAGCCAGGCCGGCGGCTATCTCTTCTTTTCTTAGATACTTCTTTTCTTAGATACTTCTAGGCTTTGTTGTTTTCATTGATGTGCTCACACCGCACCTTGATGCAAGTGGTATTGTTACAGTGTTAGCTAAAAGCAGAAGAAACCAGGAGGGTTCTAGACCCCCAGGACCAGGGTTGAGAATAGATAGATAGATGGCTCTTCATTGTCCTCGAGGGGAAATTGCAGTTATGCAGCAGTACAAAGCAAGAGAGAAGCACACATCACTATCAAATAAACAATAAACATGTTCAGATAAAGTTTGGAGAAAAAATCCCCCCCCAAAAAAATATACATAAAATATACAAGGTAGTGCAAGAAATAATAGCTTAGTGCAATACAGTTGTGCAATTTTGCAATTTGGTTGAGGTAGGTAACATCGATTATGACCTTATTAAGATAGAAGATTTACCACTAGAGGGAGCACTATGAGCTAATCGAATCAAAACAAACTTGAGGCTTTGAACACACCACCTCCCCTTGGGTTGAACAAAGAAACACACGCCTACCAGTTTACGGTGACCAGCTAGGACCAAGGGGCGTAACAGCAGGTTTTATCTTATTCTTATATCACTATCAGCAGGGCACTGTTGACCCTCATTTTTAGGGCATCTGTTTTAGGGCAAAATGTGAGAATGAGAAAATGTCAAAATAACTATTTACATATTTACAAAGACCAAACCTCATTATTAATGAATCAATACACATTTATCTGCAGCTATCCAGTGAGCTGGAGTGTGCAGTGAGACTCAGAGCCACTGACAGGCCCCGCCCTCTCCCTCTGATCTAGCTGAGGGTGCTGGCTGTGATCACACTGGCCAGGTGGCACTAATTTGTGTGCATCAGCATACCAATTTGTTCCCAAATACAAATACCATTTTCTCCTATGTTTCAAAAAGGTAGCTAGAGTAGCTTTTTTTTCTAGTTCTGGGGTCCGTTCCAGGAAGCAGGTTCAACAAACTGAGTCTAACCCTGAACTCTGAGTTGATTAACTCATAGATAGGAAACTCTGGGTTTTCACTAGACCCGCTTTCAGGAACGGATCCAGGGAGCTGGGCGGAGCTTAGGGCACGGTCCGTTTTTGACAACAAACATCAGAAAACACTGAAAACACACACAGAGGAGCTGTGAGTGACGCCATGTTGTCTCAGCTGTATCCTCAGATAGCATATGGTTTTAAAACGTATTACCAATTTAAAAAAAAAAAAGTGCGGTCTTAATCTTGTTGGTTGTTTTGTTTTTTAACCCACAATCCAAAATCTCCCTTGATCCATGCCGTGTTTTGCGTCATGTCGTCTAGCGTATGTCCCCCAACGTCAACTCCCCTCCCCCTCCCCTTAGCAACAGAGGCAAGATGGCGGCGTCCAGTAACACGGAGCAGTCTCCTGAGACATCGACGCCGTTAAAGATACCGAAAACGGAGGTGCCCTCCCCGGAATCGGAGGATTTGAGTGACAGTAATCAATACCACTCCAATCCCTCCACCCCGAATCGCTTTTCGCCGTTGAACGTGGGTCCAGGGACGGCGGGCCGGACGGCGGCCTCATCCTCCTCCAACAGCTTCACGGCTTGCCGAGGGATGTCGTGGACCCCCTCCGAAACAAACGCCCTCATCGCGGTCTGGGGCAACGAGAGGCTGGCCGAGGCGAGGATGCAGCAGCTGGAGGTGGCGGGTACCGTGTTCTCCGGTAAGGCCCCCGGTCCTGCCATGTACGAGCGGGTCTCCAGAGCCTTGGCAGAGCTGGGTTACGAAAGGACCCCGTCCCAGTGCAGGGAGAGGATGAAGGTAAATACGGGGCTTAATAATATGTACCCTCCCTGCATCATCAGGACCGCTACCTGTAGCTTTGTGACTGAACTTGAGCCGCTAACGGTTTGATGATGCGAGTTACGTTGCTCGCAGTGCAGATTCCCGGGTTGTGGGATGAGGAGATCAGTCCAGTCACATTAGAAGAGGCCGTGATGTTTGCCTGACGTGCAGCAAAAGCAGACTTTTAGCTACCGGCACACTATATGCAAGTACCAAGTCTCGTGCTAGCCCCGCGTGCCAGTCTGTTGACACTGACGAATGTAAATGTCTGCTTTCCTAATGCCTTGTGACCTCCGCTTTGTCTCAGTTTACTCAAGCAGCCACTGTTTTCATTTGTAGAACAGAGTTGACCCACCTTTTTAGCCTGAAATAATTATAAATAAACATATAAAACTAAATACAGTACTAAATGTATACAAATTATACTAAATTGTGTCAAAGTCATGTAAGATATGTGAAGATGGGGTCTTAATTGATTAATTGATATTTGTTCATATTGGTGCTATGACGATCACTGACTGGAGTTCACAGTTTGCCCATCTGTTAATTTGCCACTGCATCATTTGTCTCAAGGCCTAAACATCCTTCTTCAACCCGTCTCCTCCTCCTCTTCGTCACCCGTTTGTAACTGAAGTGGCCACACCGTTCCGAGGAGCCCGATTTATTCCTAATGTTAGAAAATTCCTAAGTAATGCTTTTAAGCCCGTGCGTCAAATTGAAATGGCGTGATCTGAATCTCATTTCTGAGATCGAGTGCAAAATTCAGCAGTATCTCACACAGTTCCCCAGGTTATTACCTCAGAATCTGCATCTCGTATGTAGTCATTGCACAGTGCAGTCCTTCTGGGTTTTCAGCAGTGTGCACAATCCTTGAGTCAAAGTTCAAAGAGCATACTGTGCTTTTTTACATGACATTACAGTCATTTAGCAGACGCTTTTATCCAAAGCGACTTACAATAAGTGCATTCAACATAAGTAGGTAAGAAAACTACTGAGTCACCAGAAGTCGTAAGTGCATTTCCTTCCTAAACAAGCAACTAAGAGCATAACTAGTGTTAAGGTAAGAGTGCAATAAGTTAGCAACCTACTTTATCTTAAACAAATGAGACAAATAAGAGAATCGAATAAACAAGAGCTAAGACAAATAAGTGAACCCAATAAACAAGAGCTAAGACAAATAAGTGTATCCAATACACAAGAGCCAATAAACAAGAGCTCAGACACATAAATGACGACGAATAGGCAAGTCTAGGAGGAAGGGTCAGGGTAGTGTCTCCTGAAGAGGAAGAGTCAGGGTAGTGTCTCCTGAAGAGGTGGGTTTTCAGCCTGCGGCGAAAGATGGGCAGCGACTCTGCTGTCCTGACATCAGTGGGGAGTTCATTCCAGGCAACTGGCCTAGCTTGGTGAAACTACCTTCAATAGGGGCTATGACACAAACAGAAACTGACCAACTAGCAGCTAACAATAGACTACTGATTAAAGCACTGATACTCAAGCAATCAAAGTACAGCTAACAGCAACCTGGTGAGCAAGAAAAATATACTCAGACTATTCTAGATGAGTCAAGTAGTTCAGAATCCCTCCAGAAGTTAAATACACACTGTGTGCTCTTACTTATAGTAAGTACTTATACCTATAGTGCAGCCAAATTGATATACGATGAAACATGAGCGCCCCCAAGCCCTGCTGTGAATAAGTAGCCTGCAGTGCTCTATATAAAGCTAAGCAGAAACATGTACATATCACCAGCCTGTGAATGTCCTAAGGCACAATGTCCCCCTGTGTCGCCCAGACGCTGCGGCGTTGCTACAGCCGCGTGAAGGAGCACGGCATCGGCAAGAGGAAGAGCAGCTACTCCATAGAGCAGCTGGAGAAGGTGTTCGGCCAGGGAGGCTGGGACTCCCAGAGCTGCGCCCCGGTGCTCATCAACAGCAGCGGCCTCTACCAGGACATGGAGTCGGACGGCAGCACCCTGGAAGACTTCTCCCAGGAGGACTGGTGCAACCAGGTGCTGGCCTCGGCCTTCCAGGAGGGAGACATGGAGGCCGGTGAGTGAGCGTTTGCGAGCAGTGCACGGGGGAGCGTTAATTGGCGCAGGACCAGCGGGGTTTGAACTTTTGCTGTTTTTCTGCTCCTCTCTTTTCTCCAGAAGAAATACAGGTGCCTAAAAACAGAGTTCTACAGATTCAAGCAGAGCTATCAGAACAAATGCAGTAAGTCAACTTTGTCAAAGGAATCTTACTTTGGCCGTTAGATATGACATCAAACGCATCATGGAGGACACAGGAACAGAGAAAGACCTTATGTATAGACCAGTATTGGTTGGTAATTTATGAAATTCTTATAGTGCTTTGATCTTTATAAATATATTGTATGTATCTTTGTTTTCCCCGCAGAAAAAGGGACATGATGCAGAATGTGATGCGCATCCTGGAGTCGGTGCAGCTGAAATGGGAGCACTTCCAAACGTGGACCGAGTTCTCGCGGCTGCACCTCTCTAACAAACTGGCCATCTTTGGCGTGGGCTACAACACGCGCTGGCGCGAGGACGTGCGCTACCACTACGCCGAGATCAGCTCCCAGGTGCCGCTGGGCAAGCGGCTCCGCGAGTACTTCAACCCGGAGAAGCCCGAGGGCCGCGTCATCATGACCAAAGTTCAGAAGATGAACTGGAAGAACGTCTACTACAAGTTCCTGGACATCACCATCAGCGAGGCGCGCTGCCTGGAGCTGCACATGGAGGTGGACTGGATCCCGGTAACCCGGTCCAGGGTGGCGGGCTGCAGCAAAGGCACGTGCCACTATCTCCTCCCCGGGGAAATCCCCAAGACATACGGACTCTATGCTGTCGGCTACGAGGTGCCGGCGCCCTCTAACCACACCGCGCAGATGTCGCCCCGGGGCAATAGCCAAGACCATAGCTTACCTCAGTTCGAGTTTGAGTCGGAGAGCGTGGCGGGGAGCCATCGCGATGGTGAAGGAGCAGGGATGGGTGACAGGACTGGGGCTAAAGTCACTTACTGCTACCTGGGCATAGCTGAGGATAGGAACCTACAGCAGTGTCTGTTCCAGCACTTTCAGGGTTCTGGCAAGCACTACGGCCACAGGGAACCCTCCGCTGTCACACGTTTCCTGCAGGAGAACTGTCGCGGTGGCGTCAGGGGTCTGGACGGGGAAGGAGGCGAAGGCTCGTCTCAACACTTTCCCGTTTTTCGTTAAGTTCATCGAGGTGGAGCTGGACTTCCTCTCCGCGGGCTCGCTGTTGGAGTGCCTAGAAATTGCCGTCGGCTATTCCTTAAAGTACAACAACAAAGAGGCTTTGTAACTACCGCTCAGTGTTTTGAACTTGCCTTGGCGAGAAGATCGAGTTAACAAGTGTTACAGCCAGCAGGGGGGGCGTGAAGGGTGGCCAATTCTGTGTGCTGCGTAGCACGGATGTGTGCAAGAATCCTTCGAATCCTTTTTTGCAGCCCTTTCAGCCCTCTTGACGCCGTTGGACTCTAATCAAGGCAAAAACGAAGAAAGACGCACAATGCAGCAGATGCATTGCATACAAATATGGGAACACTGGCTATTATAAGTATTACAAAGTATTACAGAGATGTGACATTAAAGAAATATGTACTCCTTTTTCGGGCCGATAACGTGCACTACAAAGGTTGCGCTGTTCGTCTGGTGTAGATGAATATCGCCTCATCAGGGAGTGAGGGGTTGGCAAGGTGACGACCGCAGTACGCATCTGTCTACCTCAGTAGGATGTAGCAACGGCGGCGGCAGGGGGACCATTAGCGTGTACTTGTTCTTGAAACTGCCTTTACTTTGACTGTTGAGGTCCGGATCCGTATTCACAAAGCATCTAATGGCTAATTTCATGCTTTGCATTTTGCACGTTCAACAGGACTGCACCCACGGGTGGGTACCGGCAGGTCGACGCCACAAAGGCTCCCCTCATAGGTTGGCCGGCGCCGCCCGGATAGTTCAATCGCCCCCACAGTCTCGCAGATAACTGAAAGACTCTTCTCCAAAACAAAAAAGATTTCTCTGCGTGCACACAGGTGTAAACCAGGCCTATGAGTACTGATCTAGGACCAGTCAGGTTCTATGACTCTAAACTCTCCCTAGACCGGGATTCAATTTGGATACTTTATGAATATGATTCCTGAGGTTATGTGCAATGTGCCAGGAAAGGACTGCGGAGGTGAAGAATTCCAATGGATTACGAACCCATTGAACGAATCCATATTGAATCTGTTTATGTATATGAAATCTACCTTATATATCTATATAATATATATTTAAGAATATCGATGTTCTTGAGCATTCCAGCTTTTTGCGAAACGTGCAACATTCATTTGTTCGGGTATATATGAATATGATATTTTCTATTATTTTATTTGTCGACACTTATGTCTCGTATGTAATTGTTTGGAGGTCACAGTCTTGTATGTTTACATGTTTTGAAAAACAATAAATGGGGCACTCACCACCATTTGCCACTCACTGAAAATGTAATGTGTAATGTAAAATGTCTTAATTGTGGTAGCTGTGTTGGTAGCAGAGACCTGGAGGAAACGTGTCATTCACCAGTGCGGCCAGAAGATGGCAGTAGATGGCTATTACTGAAAATCCAATCATGGTCCCAAGTAATGGTCCTGTAGAAATGACTTTGTAATCTCCTTTTTGAGAAAGCCAGTCTATTGAGACCTGCTTAGAGCGACATTGATGTTATCCATTTTATTCTCCAATCTCATAAATGGATCCAGAGTCATTTGCCGCTACACTGTTGAGTATCTTATCACCTAATGACGTTTGAAAAAAAAAGAAAACGATTTTAAATCTGGCACTGACCTTTATTGGCCGCAAAGGCAGGGACTTAAAAAAAATAAGTTTAATTATTTTGTATTACTTCGTACCAAGAAAAAAAAGAAGAATCGTTATTAGCCTTTTTTCCATTAAAGCAATAGATTTATAACTCATAGCTCAGACTGTGTTGCCTCTGTATTGACCTTTCACAGTCAGAAGCAGTGAATCATGCTTTGAGTCGAAGCTGCCATTCAATAATGAGCCCACGTCCCACTGCCTCATGGGTGAAAAGCAATTGTGTTTTGCATTGTAGTCAGAGAAACCATATTAGCACAGTCATGCATAGGAGGCCTATTAACTGTGTATTAACTATTAGCGTGTCAGCGTCTCTTCATTTCTCTCAAGGGCTTAATAACCATTTAAAGCAAGCGGGTCTTTAGTCTTTAAACCTGCTCTAACGGTATCTGGGACACTGGTGATGACTGCAAAACTGCACTAATGCCAGGGCTAGTTTGTTGTTCTCAGTTAGGGTGAGGGAGTACTTGTAATGCCCGCAATTAAGAGCACAGGCGACACGGTACCTGGGGCAAGTATTTGCACTGAAATATAAGCTGTTGGCCCTGTTGCAAAGTAAAAGTCGTTCACACGGAGAGTCAACATGTTACATCGGCATTGCAGAGTCAAATTACCTTTTCAAACCCGTTATTTAAAAAAAGCAACCCATTGAGTTTCCACCCCGGCACCAAATCCACAATATTAAAGCCCTTAGTGAAAACCAGCCTTGATTTTCAGTAATAGCGATATGTAAACTTGTCCAATCATCTTATATTGATCTTTCACTTTCTATTGATACCTGTGTACCACAGACCTTGGTTACATATCTCACCAGATCTGTTTAGAGCAATAATTAATACAAGGGGATGAGTAACATGTTTCACCTCCAGGTGTCAGCTTTGCTCATCATTTGACTGGAGTTTTTTTTTTTTTTTAATATATATTAGCAGTCCTGAATCCATTATTATCCTCAGCCCTGATCACATTTCTTTGCACCAAAAAACAGGTGTATTGACATCTTTCCCCCTACTCCAAATGCAGCAGATTTCAGCCAGAGGCCCAGATGCAATTTGCAGCAATACAGCAAAATCTCACCCCCCAATAAGGATGGGACCTTGTTTCCTTGGATTTAATCACAGGAATAACCCTTGTTCACCTCTCATAATTGAACAGTCCCCCTGCATTAGCCTCACCTCTGTTGCTGAGGTAACTGGGCAACCTAAGAAATGAAATAAGGGGGTCTGCCTCACCTCTGGGGGCTCAGGCCAGGCCGTATTTTGACATCAGGGGTAGGCTCACCTTGGGAATTCACGTCAAGCTGAGTCGAGTCCGTGCCTCTGCTCTCAGACCCACACTTCTTCACACATGATAGAGCATGCAGCTTGGGATTTTCAAGGGGAGAATGGAAGAAAAGAGATGGCGCTTTTCTTGTGCGGTTTTGGAAACAGGCTTATTGTTGAGGAAGCTTGAGCGAGGGCATTTAAAATTGGCAAGTTGCACACAAGTATGCCTACCTAGAATATCCCCGGAAACCTTTTTTTTGTGCCTTTTATCTCATTAAGAGAAAAATTCAGGTCAGGTCAGTCATGGGTGAGACACTTCACTCCTTTAAACCTGCGCACTATCAATCTTTATCAAATCTGTCTTTTGAGCAGTGACTACTTGATACTTAATAAAAGCTAAGGAAAGCTGTATTATTGTGTAACCCTAACCTTAATTATGAATACCATCATACCTTATTGAATCCCACATGTTTCTCCTATTCAGAAAGAACTGCTATTTTGTCTTCAAGTCTACTCGTGTCAACATCTGAGAAAAAATCTTCCTTTTTTGAATGTATACTATTAGAAATAAATATTCCTTATCTACCAAATGCTTGGACTTTTTAGTCACAATTCATTTAATTTCATATTTTTATTCAGGAAATTGAGACTTTATATTTATATTATTTATTATATAAGTACATCAACCTCTAAGAATAATAAACAACAAGTAATTACAAAAAAAATGAATGAAATATATCTTAATTATTTCATGTATTTGTTGTAGTATTCCCATATAATGTAATTAGCGTTAGTGGTATTATCTCCTACTCTCTATTTGTGTTATTCGTATCTACTGCTATATCGTATTCTCTGTTACTGCAACGACCCAGTTTAAGTTTCATCCGATCTAATGTCACTGTGGTCGTGACAATCTGCACTAGTATAGTAAGTATATTTAAAAACGAATTTATGAAAAGCAGATTTTGCACCTGCATGTAACCGTGGGAATCAGGAAGACAGGTGTAACTCTGGCTGCGTAAAAGTAGCGAAATACATCCAGCACAGCACAGGAAGTATGTTTATTTAGCCTTCAAAATAAAAAGGATGTCGATTTCTCAATCTAATCGTATCAGCGACGTTAACTAAAATGTTTTACTTTGAAGGTCATAACCGGACGTTCTGTATCTCATTCAGGACACAACAACGGGTGACTGGCTGAGGTGGCAAGGCTCTCTCTCTCTCTTCGGGTCTTGCTCTATGTCTCTCTGCCCTCGCTCTCTCTCTCTGAAAAGGACACAGGATGACAAGTTGCATAGTTGTACTCGCTGCGGTCACGGTAAGGAAACAAGTGCAGATGCAGCCAAGCCTAAAGAGGAGGAGAAGAAGAGTCCTGGAAGACCTTCAGTGTCGCAGGTGCTGATACAATTTTACACTTCACTGTAAAGTGAAAAAAAAAGGGGATTCCTGGCTGAAGATAATAAGGCTTCCATATTTCCTCACCTGAAGGTACCCTTACCTTACCTTACCCGGCTAATGTGTCTGCTTGGAGGCTGAAGGAAAAGCACTTGACAGACTTGAAGCGCTTTGCCCGAGGGGAAGTAGAGCTCATATATAACTGGGTGAAGGACATCAACGTTGGGTTACCGCGGCTGCTGAACCATGGAGGTCTATACTACTTCGAGGAAACTTTCTTTGCTGTCATTTACCTTTCTGTTGGGGCTGTCAGGTCAGTCGTGAGCATTTTTTTACTTTTATTTTATTTTTTTCAAGTTTCTTGAAATTTACTTGATATTGTTTTTGTGTTTTGGGGTCGTCACACCGTCTCATCCCATCTCATACCGTATCTACTTTTCTACAAATTACACAAGAATTGGTCCTAAAAATGAATGAATGTGTACATGCAAGTGGCAGTCATTCGAAATACAGGCAAATACAAATACAGTTATCAGAAAGTATTCCCAAAATATATTTTTAGCCGCTTAAACTATATCTCCAGTGAATGTTATCCACTCGTGTAAGTACATTTTGACCAATTCGTGTATATTTTGGAACATATCTCTATCTTCAAGTATATGAAATATTTATTTTTGAACAGAATGGGCTTGAAAACATAGAGATATACTTCATAATAATAACTACTCAGGAAATGACAGTAGTTCACGACCCCAAAAGGTGAGATAAATAATATCTGTTCCCCAAGGCTTGATATGCATGCTAGAGGATGAAGGGGTGGATTTAAAGCTGAAACACCTGTTTGTTTTTCACGGGATTTGAAACAAGTGTGTTACACATGATTATGTCTTCCAGGGAAGAATAATCCCTTTATAGCAGCTGCAACACTGGCTCAGTAGTCACTCTCTCTAGCAATGTATTAAACTCCTACTTTTACTGATAGCTGTACAGTACAGGCAGCCTACTTCCCCCCGCCATCTTTTTGATTTAGAAATTGGGCCACGGTGTTTCACATCGTTTTTTTGGGAGTAAGAATTTATAAATCATGAAAATCAAGTGAAAATTCAGACAATGATCGTGAGACCATTTCTCAAAATGGTACCTTTCATGTGAATGGTCAGTCAGATAGTAGATTTTAGATTTGGCAAAACTGGATGGCAGTCAGGCAAAGGCTGACATGTCTCTGAAAATCATCCTTAATTCGCTTTAAAGGATTATTTTCAGACCCATGAAACATGAAAAAACTAGGAATTATCCTTTTAAAGTTAGTCAGGTGTGTTTTGGGCTGGTGACTGCTCTTTTATTTTCCCTGCAAGACATCAAATCAAGCGGGAACTTCTTATTTTGCCTTAATTTGCTCTAGGCTGCCCAAGCCTGTGCTTTGGAGCGCTGTTGCCAAAACAGTCACATGTGCTGACACAGGCAATCTCAGTCTCGCTCGTTTCACCCTAAGGGAGTGGTATTGCCTCAAAGTGATTTTTTAGAAATCCGTGACAACATTTTAGTTATTCCAAGTGATTCCATGACGCACTCTATCCTCAACCCATGCCTCAAATAGTGACAAATGGTCTTCTGGAGTATTTAACGCGAGGCGAGTGATTCATTATTACGATACAACGATAACAACAGCTGACCTTGACCTCAGCATGTGACTCACCATCAGCCCCCCTGCAGGTGTGTCCTGAAACACTGAGCGGTCAAGATTCAGGGAGGAAATGGTCTTGAATAGCAGCCTGTGGCAACAGGAAAGCTGGAAGCTCCTTGAGTCTCCGTATTGTAATGCATTAGAACAGGAAGTAAGATAAACAAGGCTTCATTCTCTGTCTCGGTCAAAAGTCAGAAAGAACCAGTGATCTTAAATGGTAATGGAAATTGGATACAATCTCTGTTGTCACTACAAAGATGCCAGAAAGTGTGTCTGTAAGAGTGTACTCTCATTTGAACTTCTGCATGACTGGCACAAGGTTTGGATAGTAACAGATTATATAGTATGGTATATATACCATATATAGTAGGTATGATCACTGGTGAAAATAAGCAAGTTAACAAGGTGAGGTCTCTTCAAGTTCACCAATGTGGCCCCGATTCATTGGTACTTTCAGGCTTTGGATTTGGAGTTGGACTTCTGTGCTTTCCTGTTTTGCTGTATCTCACTCATGGGTTGTTTCTGTTTGGATTAGTCCATTACAGTGCATGGCAGTTCAGGGTGCTCCTCAGTTTCCTAAACCCATTAAGATTGTACAAGTGAAGTCTTATTTGGATCAGCTCGTTTGATTACATTAGGTTCGGTTCAATAGGCTAAGCACATTATTATGGCCTGTATTGTAATTGATTGCTTAAATGAATTTGGCTCCACTGCCACTTGTTCTTTAGGCAACATACTTTTTTTCTGAGTCTCATTGCTGATGATGAGATGTTTTTTTTCCCAGTTTTATTTCTCCCTTGCCACTGAATGTGCATAATACAGCCTTGTTTTCTTCAAACCAAGAATTTGTTCATTGATCTGCCTGGCTGAAGCTCTCTCAAAGCAATTCTAGTGGGTTTATTTATTAATATAAAGTCTTTCAGGTGCAACTCTGAATCAGGCAGGTATGCCCAAACAGTAGTCACACGAACAACTGTATCAATAATTGGATTCCCCCTTATAATAATTATTGGTGCCCAGCTCTCTGAACAAACAAATAAAATGAACAATGTGTCATGAAAAGAGCTACTATTTCTGTATGTGCATCAGCATGTGTGTGTGTGTGTGTCTGTCTGTCTGCACTTACATGTGCACACCCAATTAGCAGCAGCAGAGATTGTTACCTTTGTATTTTATTCAGATAATGTACAATATCTCATGAAATAATTGGAAATTGAAAAATGTTTCGGTCTTCACGCTTCAAAATTGAAAAAAGTGTCCATGGCCATGATTATTAACACCCTTTAGAACAAATCAAATTGATTTTGCTTGAGGAAATCGATTTTCATTTGCAGTGTAATTCAACTCACCTGTGACAGGTTGCAAGCCATGATATAAATTAACCACTTAATACATTTTAAAGTGATAAAACAGTCTCTTCTGCTTCCCTGGTCGTCTGTGAAAATGGTGAAGAGAAAAGAGCGATAAGCGTCCACAAGGCTGTAAGGCCTTGGTATTCCTGTTTCCACAGTTCACAATGCTATTAAGAATTTCACTGCGCATGGAATTGTTAAGAACCTCCCAGGACGTGGTGGTAAGAGGGGAATAAGTCGAAGGTTTGTGCAAGGCATTAAAAAAAAACCTTATTTGACATCCAGAGATCTCAAGGCTGAGCTGGAGAGGTCTTGGGCGATGGTTTCAGCTCATATCATACGCCAGACACTGAACCTTTAAGGGGTTTATGGTCGGAGGCTCCAGTACCAGGGCTGCTTTGCTGCCTCGGGTACTGGACGTCTTAAACGTATTAAGGGCATCATGAAATCAGAAGATTACCAAGGCATTTTGGAGTGAAATGTGCTACCCAGTGTCAATGGGTGTCAATCGAAGGTCATAGGTCCGCCAGCAGGACAATGACCAAAACACACACCGATGAATGCTTCAGGAGAAAACGTTGGACTGCTCTGGAGTGGCCAACAAGGTTCTCAATCCCATTGAGAACCAATGGTGAGACCTGAAATGCTCAGTTGGTCAAAGGAATCCTTCAAACATTGAAGAACAAGACGGTTGCAATTGAGGTGTGAGAGAAACTGCCAGCAGAAATGTGCAAGAAGCTGATTGATGGTTACAAGAAATGTTTGGAAGCATCATCACTGACAAAGCCTGTGCAACTAAGTATTAGGAAAGGGTGCCAATAATCATGGCCATAGCCACTTTTCAATTTTGAAGCCATAACATATTTTTTAATATTTCTATCCTTATTGTTTGATCATGTGCTGTCCAATACAACTGATGAGCGTGTGAAGACTGAAAGTTGTTTCCATTTCTAATTATTTCAGAAGATATTGTACAGTAATCTGCATAAAAATGCAAGGGTGGCAATAATCTAGGCCAGACCTGTATCTCTCAACCAACTATCGTGCAATCACTCTTCTATTCTGGATGCACCATCTGGCAGAAGAAGGCCTTCATTTGTCTTCCAGGTGGGTCCTACGAAGGACTTTACTTATTTAACAAGGTCAATCCATACAAGCTTCAAAGGCTCCATTGGGATAGGGGAGAGGAGAGCTGCGCTGCCACCACTGATTTTCTCTCTGGAGCTCTCAGTGATTTAGGATAGTGAGTGAGAGGGTGCAAGCCTTATTTTTAGCCACATGTATTATTTGAACACAGGCCCACTCAGGGCAGTGGTCCTCCCCCCCCTTCAAAACATGTGTTAAAGCTCGGCATACTGTATCTATATATGACGATATGACAACACTTGTTTGTTTCCTGTTTTCCCTCCCAATTGTTCACTTGTCAACGCTACATCCCAGAATATAACCCGCGATCTCCAAAGGCTGCCGACGGGAGGGCCGTGGAATGCAATTTGTCCAACTTACAACAACTATGGCCTTATCTCTAATTGCCTATTTCTTAGAATAATACCAAATGGATGTGCGGCAAAGCCCCGCTCCGCTTTGAGCCGGGATTACAGCAGTTTGAAGCCCGCGGTCCCCTACATGCACCCCCTGCAACTGGTGCAATTTTGATTTGAGGAAGGAGATTGAGGGATTTATCGGTACAAAATGACATAGAAATACAACAGCTCACTTTTTTTTTTTCCCCCCCGTGGCAGGGCGGTTGGCTGTCCAGTGGTCGGTCCACGCAAATGCCCCACCGCCTCCTGTAATCCTATGTATTTACACCCACTTGCACTCTGTCCAAGGCTCAGGACAACAAGCCGAGATAGAACCTGCGAGATTAGTACAGGTTCATCCTCACAGTGACACAGGAGTAATACTGTGATTAAGAAATGTGGAGCCCTGTAATATTTGCTGCATTTTTAGAGCGCCGTTTGGACATCTAAAGACCGTACTCACTCTAAGCCGGTCCATAAGAGGGTTCATGAGTTACACTTCATTCCCAACATTCATTTTTATAGGTACTATTTTAAACTATCCAATGTTCATACTTTGTCTCAATGCTGGATAAATTGCGGGAAAGTTGCACAGGAAAAACATTAACACACAGTGGGAGCGATATGACTAGTTTATGACAGTACTGAGGGATGAGGGACGTTCAGGAAATAATCACATGAAATGATTCTCATTGTTAAAGTAAGAGAAATAATTACGTTATTGTGTGCGTGTAATCGTAGCCATTGAGACCCATCCACAAGCCAGTGTCCCTGTCAGGACGTGCTAGGGCATGCATGATGCGTGGATGTGTTGGACAGGGCTTTCTGTGACGTCCCGTCCCCTATCCCCTATCCCCGGTCCCTGAAGGTCCAGGCCTCCTCTCAGGGGTCATGAGAAAGGCACTGGGCGACTTTCCCAACATCCCTCCCCGGGCCTGGGGACTCTCTTAAAGCCACAGACACATGCTTCCCCTTCCACCTCTTCCTCCTTATATCTCTTTCTCTTCTTCTTCTTCCTTCTC
Organism: Hoplostethus mediterraneus; assembly: GCA_034670385.1. Taxonomy (NCBI): domain Eukaryota; kingdom Metazoa; phylum Chordata; class Actinopteri; order Trachichthyiformes; family Trachichthyidae; genus Hoplostethus; species Hoplostethus mediterraneus. The sequence continues at coordinate 12,824,208 of JAXDDW010000005.1, forward strand.
GCTCTCTTTCTCTCACCCTCCCCTGCTCCCTCCCCCGAACAGGAAGTAGGTAGTGCCAGCCTCCGCACAGGGGCAGACCAAAACTTCTGTATATGGGCGTTTCCTATTTCGTCCCCCCATGAGCGATTGACGCCTGTTTTAGATGCCTGCAAGTTATGATAGAAATCTCTTGTGGACAATAAAACATGGTATTGTTGTGCATCAGGGCTAGAGTTATTAGAGTTATTCCCAGCTGATGTTTGCTTCTGGCATTTTACAGTCAATAACACTTTCTCTCAGCAGGGCATTACATTCCCTCCCTGGAGAATCCAAATGAATGCCAGAGATACAGTATATTTATAGCAACGTGATCGCGGCTTTTGAAGGGGATGTCCCAAATCACGATAATGGCATGTCCTGCTGAATTACATACACAATGCAAGACTGCAGCGTCAGACTCACGCTCGACGCCTAATTTAAGGTTGCCCCGTGAAGCTAGTGTAGCAAGGCATTGGTAATACACTGGCTAATGACTATTTACAGCAAAGGGAGCCACTGGAGGCTTATCAGGTGGCTCTTAGGGGCAGTCTGGCTGCTTCGCTGGCTATTCTCCCCTCTTATCCTCAGCTTCATATGTTCTGGCAGGCTGCTGATGTCAGACCCCCCCCCCCCCCACACACACACACTTTCCTATCGCCCTCTGGACAGGCAGTGTAGTCGCTGATGGAGTGCTCAGCTAATGCTACCTAGCAGCGCACAGCTACTACTGCTGCCTTCAAGTACTGTCAGAAATATCTTCATTACAAGTTGAGCGCACATGAGCGATCCCAACAAAGTGGGAAATGCTGGAAAAAGTGGGAATGCTCTATAACACCAGAGTTGCCGAGATGAGGCAGTTTGGAGGCAGAGGGCGTGGAAGCTTTGTCAACAACAGATGGTGAAAGTGATGTATTATACAACATCTTTTGCTTAATAAATTAATTAAAACATTAATTGCATGCCTGATGCACATTTCCCCCCTCTTCATTCTGCTGCTGTCGTACGTCCGTACTTCAAAGTAGGAGCTTACAAAGACCACTTGAAGGGTGAAAACCTTGCATCTCCAAACTCAAAAAAGAGAAACAAGAAAAACAGCCTTGTTTTTTTAGCATTAGCATTTAGCTAATGGGTCTTGAAGGGGATTTATAAGCCCAAGGGTCTTTATAATAATATAACTCGACCCACAATTACCAAAATCTGAGTTATGACAATGAGCTATGAGCTATGGCAATGCTAATGCTACAAGCTAGCACAAGAACATGCTAAGCACAGCCTTGCCTCCCAATTAGCCACAACAGTGCTACCGCTATGAGCTAGTGCAGCGCGCTCACAGTGCCGCTGACAGATGTTGCAGCCAGAATTCAACAACAATTACAAACCGCATATCCTTCTGACCTCTCCTTCAATATAAAAAAGTAAATAAAGCCGCGGACAGACGGGAATTGAGGGCACGGGCTTAGACAAGATGGACTACATCTGTGTTAAATCATCCTTACTTGGAGGTATTTGGGTGGGGGGGTGCGGAGTGGAGACCGATGCACTTGAGATTTCAGGGACATTGACATAATCCTGGTCCCCTTCTTGAAGTGTTTGGGCAGCTGAGAATCAGTCCATGTTAATAAAATCAGCACTATATTTCTTTTTTCTCTTTATTTCCCTATTTCCCTCCTCAGTTCTTCAATGAGTGTTGCAGAATCAGGCTCACGGTATGGCCTACATGTCTTTTTTGATAAATGATTGTGCATGATATTGAAATAGCCTTTTTGAGAGTTATACATGGTGTACCATTTACCATTGTAGGCATACCTCACTGACGCCAAAGGGCAAATTGAAAGCTTACAGTAGCTCAAATCGAAAGTAATTAAATGGAATATCCTCCGCCCCTCTGAGCTGATGTCCGAATACTGTCTCTAATATCAAATGCTCATTTGCCTTTACCGATAAAAGAAAGTTTCCACTAGCCAGAAAAGTTGTGGTCAGGGATGTAGTGGATGGTGAACCCAGCTAAACTAAGTTTATCCACCTCTTTTTTATCTTTGTGACTTGAATTCATATATACACCATACACACAAATAGACCCAGTCATGATACCACTTAGATACCTGTGAGAAAATCTCTTTTACATTAGCGAAAGTATAATTACTAAGGCCCGATGAAACGCAGATGGAGTACTTGTGAATGAGGCGGCAGGCAGCCTTGTGGAAAAAGTCATTATATCCACGCTATTAAGCCGAGGCCTTTAGGGCATCGGTGCTGTATTGGCGTTCTCACCGAGGCAGGGCGAGTGATGGAGAAGCGCGACGTTGGAGAGACAGTAGGAGGCACAAGCAAGGTTTATGCCACTGGGTTCAGAGTAGCTCGCACACCTTCAAGGAAAACAATCCACCAACTGCTCAACACCGTATCATCCCTCTGTGGTGTTCGATGCATTCCAGGCAGATATTTTGTGATGAAAGTGTTGCAATTTCATGTTTTCTTCCCTGAACCGGCCTCGTCTACTTCAGTGAGTGAATTCCTACATTTCCCAGAATGCCTTTCAACATTTCCCAGAGAACGTGTTGCATCCAGCTGTGGGTAATATAGCATAGTAAGTAAAATGTACGCATCCCTTACTCAAAACCCGACATGTCTTGTAGCTGCATTGCATTCTGGACTATTGAGGCTTCTGCCAGTGGAGAAATTGGTGTCTCTTCTCCTTCTACGATGGATTTCTTCCTGTGTGATTGTTTAACGTCGATGCAAAATACCTAACTTACCGGTGTGTTTTAGATAGTTGAACTATAATCTGCTGTGAAACTCCATTGTAACTGCGCTGGAAATATCGTGACGTGACGTTTGGCCAGTTAGCAGCAGGAATAAGAAACATACGCCACCAAACATCCGAATAGACCCAACAGTATTTTAGGGTGGACTCGTCCTTTTAATATCTACTGTCGTCTACATGTGATCAGACTTGAGACTGTCGTGTTACTGGACTGACTCTCTTACCGGGTCATTCTTGTTGCCCTTAATTCTCTCATTCAGTCACACACACACACACACACGCACATATATGCAGAGACATCAATCACACTGCAAATGCGGTAACTTCCCATGGTGTCTCTCCAGTGTCAAAACTAATCTACTGTGATGTATAATGTACTTCCTGGAGTCGCGATCCTAAAAGTCGTGTAACTGCCAGCACGGAGGAACAGCCGCTCTATCGATCACGCTGTTGCAGAAGCTTGTGTCTGTGACGTTCGGGAGGGCAGGACCTCCTGTCATCTCAGTATTCACTCCGTTTACATCCACTCCTTTTCCCTCCGCTGCACAGAAGTCCACGTTCAGTCATGTGAGGTAGTATTGGGTCTCAAAATCTCTTAAGAAAAATAATAAAATGTTGCAAATCAACTTGTTTCAAGGATGTGGAATGATCTACCTGCCTCGTTTCAACAAGCTGATATTTCTGGAAAGAAGTGGAATTATCTCACCCCAAAAAAATCTTATTTTTTGTCATGATGGATATTGTCATGATGGATATTGTTTCCAGTGTATCTCCCCTTCTCCCTCCTCTCTGCTTCCTCTTTGTTTGTTTTTTATCATCTCGTCTCTTCTCCCTCCTCCTCCTTTCCCTCTTCTTTTCCTCTTCATCTTGCTGTCCACCCTCCTCCCCCCTCCTCCTCCCCCTCTCTCCTGAGGGCTGCAGCTCCGGCATCTCATCAGCATCAGCGTCTCAGGTCAGCCGAGAGGGTTGGAGCGAGGGGGCCTTGTTACACTAGAAGCAACTGTGTGTGTGTGTGTGTGTGTGTGTGCGTGTGTGTGTTGTTGGTTTTTACACACCTGTTGTGTGTATGTGTGTGTACATGTGTGCACGTGTGTGTGTGTGTCATCTGAGCCTCCACTCTGTAGCCCTGAGCCCCATATGTGTTTACTCTCCTCCCATTCCAAATCTCTCTCTCTCTCTCTCTCTCTCTCTCCCTCCCTCTCTCTCTCCTCCTTCTTCTCTCTCCACTGATCCTTCCCTCCCTGGGTGGTGTATGTAATTATAGGCTCTTATCCATTTTTCTGTCACACACAGCTACACTCTGGAGAGAGCTCAGTTGATGTCATTATCTCTGATAATGGCTCAGAGGTGCAGCTCAAACACCCCCCCCTCCCCCCACCTCCACCTATAATTGTTGTTTATTGAAAACATCCCCCACAGCACCACCCCTCCCCTGTACTCTTATTTTGGCTATTGCACCCCCCCTTACACAGACAGCCATGAGAGTGAATGCGCTGTAATATGCTGCTAATATGCCATTTTGCAATATGCAGGGGTGGGGTGGGGGGGCTCTGCCAACACTGTCCTAATTGGATTTCTCTTTCTGCATTTGCAGTCGAAGCGACAGCAGCCCTGAGAGAAAACATGTTCGCCGCCATCAGATTAAGAGCAACTGAGTGGTTTTAAAAACACTATTGCACAAATGCAATTTTCCACGCTCGTCGCCAAAGGAATTTCATTTGGCACTGTTGGCAGAGCAGCAGTCTACAGCGGCTACTCGTAATGAACCCAATTTTAATAGCACCGAAACTTGGAGGTAAAAACAAAAAGACGAGAGACGTTTTGCTGCTTCTCATAGCACTCACACTGCAACTAAAAACAGCTGCGTGCAGGAGGGCTTTTTATTAACCACGCCCATCAATTTGTCCATCACAAATTAAGTCACAAACTAAGTTTGCCCATCATTAATGAAAACACAAATAAACATTCAATAATTGAGAGCACCATTCAACACCCCCACTTGCTCTCACCTTACAAAGAAACATTGCAATTTACATTCAGCAAAAAAAAAGGAAAATATCACCTTTCCAGGGTTTTTCTTTTAGTTATCTCCAAACATAAACTTAGCAAATTTAACTAACTTAAATTTTGTTGCAGGTTTGGTCATCAAATCTGCAACCATCTGGTCAGTTGGACAATACTCCATTAATACCTTCCCATCATTCACAGTGGACCGTATGAAGTGGTACTTTATATCCACATGTTTACACCTCTGTCTCCTGATAGGATTTTTAGCTAAAGCAATTGTGCCTTGGTTGTCCTCATACAGCCTGGGTAGTGCATACAGATGTTTATCAATGCCATCTAAAAGTTGTGTGAGGTACAGACACTCTTGGATGGTTGCAGCCAGAGCAATATACTCTGCCTCACAAGTGGACAGTGCTACAGTGGGCTGCTTTTTGGTCTTCCATGACACTAAAGTGCCGCCCTTCGTCAGGCTTACACAATATCCTGTTGTACTTCTTCTATCATTAACATCACCAGCCCAATTCGCATCACTGTAAGCTTGTATACCCAGGTTCTCATCACATTTCCTGTAACACAACTTCTTGTCCCTTGTGCCTCTTAGATACCTCAGCACATGTTTAACTGTACCAAAATGCTGTTCAGTAGGTTCAGTAAAATACTGTGACAGTTTGCTTACAACAAAACTCAAATCCGGTCTTGTACAGACAGTCAAATAAATCAAACTACCCACTGCCTCTCTGTATCTTGAAACATCACTCATCAATACAGCATCATCTGTGTAGTTCAGTCTTTGTTCACAAGGTGTTGACCTAGGTTTACAATCCTGCATGTTGAACCTTTCCAGGATTTTCTCAACATACTTTGCTTGTGACATTGTTACACAGTCGTCGCTCTGGTTAAAATCGATGCCAAGAAAAATTCTTAGCTTGCCCAAGTCCTTCATTTTAAACCTTGCTGTAAGCATGTCCTTCGTAACCTTCATAGCATTTTCATCACTTGCTGCAATTATTAAGTCATCGACCCAAATTACCATGATCACCTTCTCATGTTCTCTTTGCCTTGTGTAAACACAGTGGTCGGCCTGATTTTGTAGAAACTTGTTTTGTGTCAGATACTCATGTAACAACTTGTTCCAATTCCTGCCCGATTGTTTTAGCCCATATAATGACCTCTCTAGCTTGCACACCAACTCTCTGTCTGTGTGAGATTTCACCTCGTACCCTTCTGGCTGTTCCATGTAGATCTCACAGTCTATGGGTGCATTTAAATAGGCAGTCTTCACATCCATTTGGTGTAAGATCAAATTTTCCTGTGCTGCTTTCTGCATCAAAACTCTGACACTAGTCATGTTAGCTGTAGGAGAAAATGTCTCCTCATAATCTACACCTATCTTTTGATTGTACCCCTTAGCAACGTATCGGGCCTTGTACTTCTCAGATCCATCAACATTGGTTTTAATAGCATACACCCATCTACCCCCCACTGCTTTCTTACCCTCAGGCAAGTTGGTCAGGGTAAATGTGTTGTTCTCCTTAAGTGAATGCATTTCCTCATCCATTGCTTTGACCCACTCTCTTGATTTATCTGAGGTTACAGCTTCTGTAAATGAAACAGGTATGTTACACATCACTCGATAACAGTAATCTATGTTACTCTGGACTTGATCAGTCTCCTCCTCAGACACATATTTAGACACACGGCAATCTGTGTATCTGTCTGGCTCCCTCCTCTCTCTAGAAGGGTATCGCCTAGAATCAGGCTCACACTTGACCTCAACTGTCTGTGGTTGGTGGTGGCTCACTTCAGGCTTATGTTCTACTGTAGCACGGTGATCTGGACTTCTGGACCTGTGCTGTATGAATTCTTCATCCTCAGGTGTAAAATTAGTCTGTGTCTGTCGTTCTACACCTGATTTAGTCACAAACTTTACCAATCTATGCTTCTGCACTTTCTTACTGACAGGAAAGTAGACAATGTATGCAGGACTGTTTTTGTCGTACCCGATAAAAACACACTTTTCACACCTCGGATCAAGTTTTCTCTTGTCTTGTTTATAAGCGAAACACTCTGATCCAAACCTTTGCATCCTAGACAAATTTGGCCGTCTTCCTGTCAACATCTGGATTGGTGTCTGCCCTGTGCGTTTATTAAAACACCTATTCCTAACCACAGCAGCAGTCTGGACTGCATAAGTCCACAGTTGTTTTGGCAAACCACTTTCGATTAGCATGCACCTTGCCATGTCAAAAAGTGTGCGCCAATTGCGCTCAGCAGTCCCATTTTGGTGAGGAGAGTAAGGTGCTGATGTTTGATGTCTGATCCCATTTTTAATGAGCAAAGTCTGGTACTCTTTTCCTGTGAATTCAGTACCATTATCAGATCTGAAGCATTTCACCTTGCCATATGGGGCTGTATCAGCTAGAAACTTCTCTGTAGCTAGGACTGTGTCACTTTTGTTCTTTAAGAAATACACAAACACTGTACTGGAAAAATCATCAGTAAATGAAAGTGCATATCTGTACCCATCTCTAGACTCTGGGTGGATTGGTCCTGCCAAGTCTGTGTGTACTAGCTCTAGAGGGGTTTTAGCCCTCACATCAGGGTCTCTGTTTCTCGTCTGGTAAAACTTCCCCTGAGTGCACACTTCACAATGTAGAGGTTTGTTTGTTGAACCCTTAATTTTCATACCGTCCACAACATCTTGTAACCTCTGAATGTCATTGTAGTTACAGTGCCCCAGTATCTCATGCCATGTCTGCATATCAAAACATCCCTTGCACTGATCATCACATTCATCATCATCATTATTTACTGTGGGCAAATAATATAGTCTATCATGCACGTGAATGTGGAATTTGGTACCGTCTTTGTGGATCAGAACGTCCTTCCCTTTCTTGAAGATCACGGTCGCTCCGCTGGCAGTAGCTGCTTTCACAGATAAAATGTCTTGTGAGTAGGATGGGATATACAGCGCCTGCCTCAGCGTTGTGTTCAGGTGTCTTCCTTTGCTGTCGGTCAGACAGACTTCTGCATCGCCTCGGCGTTCTGCCACGCCCTTGCACCGCGTGCCGTCCGCCAGCTCCACGCAGTGTGTCTTGGCCTGGAACCTGTCATCAAACCTCTTAAACTTTGCAAGGTCTGTGACGATGTGCGAGGTTGCCCCGCAGTCGACCATCAGGCCCCTCACGTCCACTCCTGCTGCCCCCTCGCTCACCCTGAAGGCATACTCCTTGTCCTGGTCATCTGTCTCCCCGGAGACCTTTCGTGCGTCGTCTCGATTCCGGCGCTGTTTCCGTCTGCAGGTCGTGTCCCGGTGTGTGGTGCTCTTGCAGTAACTGCACCACAATTTACGCTGGCAGGCTCTGGCCAGGTGTCCCTTCAGGCCGCATTTGAAGCACACCACGTCCGCTGCGGCCCTCTCAGCTCCTCGGTCACCTGTACCGACGGGTCTCGCTCTCTGCTGCTGCACCTTCATTACGTTGTCATCTGTTGCTGTGGCGCGCATCTTCTCTGTGTCCTCGTAGCTGCGTAACTTTGTTTTAAATTCAGCAAAAGATATAGTCTCATCACGTTGTGTGACATGGATCGCGAATGGTTTGAAGGACTCTGGCAAACCTTTCAGAACCATTGCTACCAATAGTCCATCACTTAATGTCTCACCGGCATTTCTTAGCGCTGTGATCGCGGTCTCTGCCCGGATCACGTACTCCGTCACACTTTCACTGTCTGACTTCTGAAGTGAAGTCAGTTCTGTATAGAGGCTTATGATGCGTGGCTTTCCTTTACCTTGATAGTAGTCTCTTAAAATCTGTAGGGCTTTCCGCCCGTCATCGGCAGCCTCACGCATCACCAGCGACAAACTTTTATCGTCCAGAAACTGAATGAGTTCCGCATAGGCTTCGGCATTCTTTCCCGCATCGTGTAGCAGTTCGTCTGCATCTTCAGTGGTGGGCTCTGATAAAATAGTGTCTTTTAACCCTTGCAAACGAAGGTGGCCCAAGAATTTCGCCTCCCATAGCTCGTATTTTTTTTCATCTCCATCAAACAGGAGCCGCGACCAGCGGCTACCGTGGCTACTTGTATCTGCAGCCCGTCCGCTCATGGTGCTAACAGCATGCTAATCGTCACCGGTACACCGGTGGAAACACGCTTCAAAAACTGTCTCTGGGTTTCTCTGGGTTTCTCTGGGCCCATAACCTGTTGGCAGAGCAGCAGTCTACAGCGGCTACTCGTAATGAACCCAATTTTAATAGCACCGAAACTTGGAGGTAAAAACAAAAAGACGAGAGACGTTTTGCTGCTTCTCATAGCACTCACACTGCAACTAAAAACAGCTGCGTGCAGGAGGGCTTTTTATTAACCACGCCCATCAATTTGTCCATCACAAATTAAGTCACAAACTAAGTTTGCCCATCATTAATGAAAACACAAATAAACATTCAATAATTGAGAGCACCATTCAACAGGCACAAACGGCGGTATTTCTGTCATGGGTTCGGACACCTCCCCTCACTTGCGGTAAATCCCCCCCCCCCACACACACACACACACCCCCCACAAGGCGTTGATCCCCCCCCCCCCACTCGGGTCCAGCAGCCTGTCCTCGCGGGCCACCATTGTTAAGTCTGCGAGTCGCCATTGGACCTGTAGCCAGCCGATGTCTGACGTGAGCTCTATTCTCAGGGAAAGAACAATGGCATGTGAATTGCATGCACGCACGCCAAGACAGGAACGTGCATGGAGACATCTGGTACAGGAAATACTACTAATAATACTCTAGAAGGCACAATGCAACACGTCGCTTCGAATGCCCCCCTTTTCTGCCGGCAGAACGTGTGCGTCGGTGTGCGGTAGCGCTGCTGTACATGGGAGCGAGAGAGCCCCGATAATCTCCCCCTCTTGCACACGGCTTTGAAGAGGTGGAAGTTTCTAAACCCGACGCTAAACAGGATCTATCAGGATTAAGTCTGGATTTGAAGCGGTCTAGCTTACTGCTGACTCTGTTTAAGAACGGGGGGGGGGGGGGGGGGGGTATGGAAATGCTCGCCACTTGAACCACAAAGTGATGCTGAGCGTTTTGCTGAGCCACAAACCCTTTTCTTTTTTTTTTTTTTTTTAGAAAGCTTTTCAGATGAGAGTCATCATCGATGTTTTGAGCATTCATTAGTGACTGTTCATTACCTCCACTGATTTCCTCAGGCCACCCATCCGTGGGAGCCGCTCCCATTAACCCTACACATTAAGAGTAATTAGGCGAGCCGCTCGCTTTTTTTTCCTGTTCTATCGCGGTTCTCTTAGCTCCTGGGTGCACGGGGGGTGGGGGTGGGGGGGGGTTGTTTATGTGAATGGACGCGTGACATCATGAAGGCAACTGGCAGTTTGCATTAGGCGGGCAATTGACCTCTAGGTGCTCTAGCTCTGTAACTCCCGAGAAAGTGTAACTCCCGTGTGCAGCGGTGTAGAGTTGACGCGCAGTGCAGTACAGGTGACCGATATTGGAAGGGAAAAGGGTAAGACGTCGGTGCGTTGAGGTGAGGCGCCTCATTAGACGTCATAGTTACTGAACGTCCTCGTTTTAGATGCAGCGTGTCCACCCCCTCTTTTGAGACCCGATCGCTTTTATTCTCCCCTTATTCTCCCCGTACCCCTTCAACAACACTCCCGCCTTTAACAATTCCCTCGACGGGAACATTTTAATCATGATGGCAGATCCATACCACCCTCCACCCCCCCTATTCATTTTAACACACATCCTCTGGGATGACGAAAGGCGGGCCTTGTCTGATACATAAATGCTCTCTCGAGTTTCCACCCCGCCCCCCCCCCCCGCACGCCTCCTCGGTGATCGCGATCGTTAGGCGAATAACTTTGCGGATTCCGTTTAATAACAGCGAGCGAGCGCACGCACACACACACACACACACACGCAGAAGCCACAGAGGAATACTAGTTTCTGTCTCGTCTCCCCTCTTGACACTACCTGTCAACTGAGCAAGACATCACAGGGAGTAATGATCAGACCTCTGCTTAACCGCCGAAAAACTTGTCGCTCATCTGTCTTTTACCTCCTCTCTGTGTTAAAAATAGACCTGAGCTGTCAAGTTTTTTTTTCTCTTTCTCTTTCTCATTTTCTTCAGCTCTTCATAATTTGCTGGCTGCAGCAATTTGCTGGCCTCGGTCATAACGAGCCACGCGGCGCGGTGCCGCAAGTCGTCAACATAAACCATTCCCCCCCCCTGCTTCTATCCGGCTATGTAAAGGGGTGGACAAACTAAGAAATACACCACATGGAAAAGGATTAAATATCAGTTTGAATGGCAGTTAGCGGGAAGTGTCGGCTTTGAAAGAGGTCTGGCAATCATCGTATCGTTTTCAAAGAGCTCCGTAGAGGCCAAGCAGTCAGTGCCGTTGATCTTTTTAGTTCAGGACTTGTGTCACAGCTTTCCAAGGAGGACTGAAGCTGTTCTGAAGGGTGGTGCTACTCCTTATTCAGAAAGCTTGTGTATGCTTGCATCAAAAGTCAGTGGGCTGTTTAAGCAGGTCTACAAGGTCTACAAGGTCTACAAAAACTGTCACCATGAAAGGGTTCATTACGATCGATAAAGACACCGTCAATCGCAAGCTTCAATTTGAATTTTTCCTTTCCAGCGGCTTGAAACCCGACTCGTATCCTCAGGCTGCACAAAGTCGATCAAAGTCAAAAGCGGGGGAAGGAACGTCCTTGCTTTCACGAAGACGGATGGGTCGCGCGCCGATACGACTGGTGGTCTTTATCGAAAGCGTTGTTTCTGTTTTTGTTCTCTCCATCAAAGTTTGGAGTTACGCAATCGACGGCACCGAACACGCCCCAAACCTGCGATAAGGGAAGGCAATCGTGTTTGTGCCGGAGTCCTTGTGAAGACCTCTTTGAACTCTGCTAGGGTGAGGATACAAATTCACACACATTGTTATCACTATTGGAGGCCTTATCTATCTTGGCTTCAGTGTTTGATGAATGGGTTATGTAAATAGTCGTATCCTGTTAACTTGAACATGGCTTTTGAAATCCAATAGTGTCTTGACTTCGACCCTTTTTAGATCTTCTCCACTTTAAAGTCCTCAGTCCAAACAGTTGCCCCTCTACCTCTACTTCTTTGATTAAATGTATGGGAGAATTAAACCAGTTCAAACACGTTTTTTGTTCAATTTTTAAACAGCCCTTGACGTTGAGTTGGGATGGTAGAAGAAGCTTTGTATCGCAATCGTACTCGAAAGCTTTGAGCATTCGACGCACGGGACGAGCCACCCGACGTCCCGCGCGCTCCATCAAAGAGACATCATCCATTCAGCTCAACCGTCCTCCCGTCCTCCCGTCACATCTACCGTATAACCCCTCAGTCTCGCGTCCCACCGCCGCCCCGCTTCTTCTCTGCGGTTTCATCATTTATTAAAGGGCATGGCGGGGTGTCACGCACATCCGTCGGTGCGGATAACCTTGGGCTGACATCGAGGAGAAGATGGAGCTCATTTCCTTACTCTGCTTCCGGCAGCCTAGAAGCACGTATACGTCCATTCTGTATCCCACATCGTGGTTTTGAAGAAGTGGTTTGTGATTATTGATTTTAAGCACCGAAAGCCTGAAAACAGGACAGGGACAGTGGGTACGATCCCTAGGACAGCTGATGTCGAGGTTGCTCTCCATCCATGGAATGAAGTAGTACGCTACAAAGTTTAAAGCTCACGTTTAACATGGCAAGCCGGCTAAAGCCCCATTCACACGGGACTAGTATTATGTGGGGACCTCGTTTAATTAATGAACTCTTCCCCCAATCTCTGAGCTTCGCCGAACGCATTTGGACGGGATAATGAATTACCGCTGGAACCACTGACGCCCCGGACATCAACGCATGAGGTCGAGATTTTACAATTCACCTCTTCCTGTAGTACAGCTAGAACTCGCTTGCTTGAAAATGCATTCAAAACCTTCCCCTCCGCTACAGGAGGAAGTTAGAAACTGTACGTCTAGAAGAATAAAAAGAAATTGCGCACCGAAAACAAATCATGGCTGAAATGCGATCGGTCTGGAGGGTTGGAAACACACATTCACCTCAGAGTACAACCACTCTCTTCTACTGGTGCCCACTAAGCAACTCAACTGGAAAAGTAAAAACTGTAAACTATAGTACTATAGTTTTGGACCTAGTTTCCCAGAAGTATTTCGACCACCTCCAAAAGATGACCTCGGCTGCTTTTGGGAAACCCGAACTTTACTTTACCTGAGCGAAAGGAAGACGCCAGAATCAGAGAGAGAAGGACTGAAAGAGGAGGAGGCAGACAGAGCAAAGAAACTTAAAGAAGATTTTGATAGAGGCGGGAGGCAGAAGGGAGGGGATGGGAGAGAGAGAGAGAGAGAGAGAGGGAGGGAGAGCAATTGAGGCAGAGAGAAAGTGGAGGAGAGAGAGCGCAAATGAAGATAGCGCCAGATACTGAGCTGGAGATTTGTCTGTTTAATCGAGTCGGTGAGGATTAGGGCCGGATTAAGCAGGAATTGCGACGTAGCAGCAAATTAGCCCGGTAGCTTTAATCTGAGAGGCGGACAAAGCCGGAGAACTTGACCAGACAGCAGTGTGTGTGTGTGTGTGTGTGTGTGTGTGTGTGTGTGTGTGTGTGAGAAATGAGGTGACATACTTTTTGGTGTCTGTTGTTTAAACATACACACACACACACACACACACACCCTGCCTTACTAGTTTTTCGCTATATTAGGAACGCAGCAGCTGAAGATCACTTCCTATTCACGGCTTGCAAAATATTTATTATTTTTTAGTTATATTTATATATATTTTAGTTCGATAAACTCATAAAAGATGAATTCCCACAAGAAAACTCCTCCCCATTAACTTTTCAATACAATACCTAAGTAATTAAATAGGAGATTATTGCGCAATGATGAAGTCAGTGATGTTTATACACACATAGCATGTACTTAGTCTAACCTTACATGATTCAAGTGCAAGTGCATGTGACACTAATGCACAAGCCTGTTTCCTGTTTCTTCTTACACCTCAGTTAGAGAGGGACACATGTAGGAGCAGCAGCCGGTATGCCCAGTGCAAATGGGAGGGAATTAAACCTCCTTAGATTACTTTTTTTTCCCCCACCCGCAATAAGCCAGTGCATAAATCACCTTTGATATTCTTTTGCACCTCAATCTGGCTTTGAATTTTTCGCTTCACTTTGATGGAGAATTTGCGCGTAAGAAAGTCCAAAAATAAAAATCCAAAATAAATGGTTTCCTGAAATCCCTCTGTCGCGCAAGAACATGTGGCCCTCACGATGAACATGGGGGGGGGGGTGGGAGGCTGAGCGTATGGCAATAGGAATGGCTGGGGCCAGAGAGAGACAATACAATAAAGAGCTACAATAAAGTGAGCGGCTCCAGAGCTGCGAGCCGTCCCCGCCCCCGATGAAACCTGATCAGAGCAGGTAGGTCAAGCGCCCATGGAGGCGGAAACAGTCCAGTGAGTTCTCCGCATGCGGTGTAATGGGCACTGACATGCACACGGGCATGCGCACGACCACTCACAGACACGCACCCAAAAATGTGTTGTATGCGGTACACACACACACACACACTTTCGCCAACACACACACACACACACCTCTGCGGGTTTATTTGCAGTGAAAAGGTGCAGAAAAGGTAAATCCTGCTGCCGTTCACCTCGGCGTGACTGACTCTGTAAATGAGGATGGACGGGGTGTAGAAGAGAGTAAAACATCTGAGTTATGACTTATTAATGCCTGAAGGATGTGTGTGTGTGTGTGTGTGTGTGTGTGGATGCGGGGGATGGGTGAAGTTGCTTACGTAAGAGCTCATTTCTAACCTACCCTAGCACCTTGGAGTTTTTTCACCCCCCCTCTCTCCCGCGCCCCGGCGCTCAGCAGGACTCGCTAACAGGCTGTAGACATCGTCTCACATTTGCACACGCCACGCCACACACACTTCACCACAGGGCTTGTGGGTAGTTTTTTTTTTTTTTCGAGACCGTGCCAGCGCAACTTACTGCTAGACTAATGCTCGCGTTTGTTTGCTGCTCGTCTAACCCATTTTTTCATCTTCTGGAGGAACGGAGGGCTAACAAGTCAGAGTCTCAGCTTCTCATTGGGCTGATCATCTTCCCCATAGCTGATATATATTAGGCTTAGACCATATGGACTTGCAACAATATTGACCATTTATTGAAAATTGGATACCAGTCAGTCAGTGTCATCCACTTCCAATATGATGGAGGTTCCTCCCTGACCACAGCAGGTTTTTTTATTTTTTTTAAATTTTTATATCATATTTATGTCTGACCCTGTGTGGTGTGGGAGGATTTCACTCACCAGTCTCCAGTATAAAACCTGAAATGACACCTGCCTCACGGAGCGGACGCATCTCCACCCTGACCAGAATATAATTTTGGGGTTCAATGCAACTCTGAATCCTGTTTTTTATTCATTTATTACTTTTACAACCCATATTGGTGCAGCTGCATCCATATATCACTCTTGGATACTTAAAGTCAGCAGGCTGTAGATGCTACCAGGCTTCTTTCTCTGCTCCCAAACATCTTGAACAGCTAACTTATGAGGCGTCAGTGTCAGCGAGTCTCTTGAATTACGAACGCGCCCGCCGTACAGACTCGCTCATACATCCCGCCTTAAAAAAAACTGCACGTCCATCTTATCAGTGGACTAAGACCCATAATCTCAACAAGACCGGGTCTTTCCTGCCTCCCTCTTGGGACCCACTCGGGGCAGATCTACTACTAGATGTTCCGAGGCGAGAGCGGGGATATCGATATCGCCATCGGCCATCGCGTAACCGCCGCCTGTTCCTCCCGGTGGATACTCGCTGCCAGTTGGGAAGAGTATTCTCTACGGGGGGGGGTTGGATGCGCAAACTACAAGGAACCCCCCTGTGGCGAAGGGCTTTTTAGGAGGGACAGCGAAGTCCAGAGTGCTCGACTCAGCGGAGGAGCGTTCCTGCATTATGCATGGAGGTTGTTATTTTCATCACGGCGTCGGACGCCATTGTCGTCTTTGCCCCGTCAGCGCAAGTCGCGATGTGTTCACAGATTGTTGTTGTTTCGGTGTCTACTTCGACCATCTCTCTCCCTCTCTCTCTCTCTTTTACCTCTCTTACTTCGCTTTCACCGTGTTATGGAAATGGAGTTGGAGGACCCCGGTGGGTTCCATTAACCGGTCCCGCTTTCCAAAGTGGTGCGGATCCCGGGGGTCGAGGAGGCTCGCTGCGGCTGCGGTTTGTTGTGGACAAAGCCGCCCGCTTCGCTGTCGGGCCACTCAGGGGAGCGAGGAGGAGAAAAGGGGGGGCCCCCCTTCTCAGGAGCCCATGCATTATTTCACACAGCGAGTGACAGCGCAGGCACACAGGCTCAAATCCCAGCAGACGCCAGGGTGTCAGAGAGAGGTGTGTGTGTGTGTGTGTGTGTGTGTGAGCGAGCGCCCTCGTGCACGTGTGTGTGTGTGTGCGTGCCTGCCTGTTTCAGGCTTGACACCACCGCTTCTGTTGAAAGCCCTCAGCATACAGTATCCGTCTCAAGCTAAATAACCTAGATTAGGACCGGACAAGATTTGGCAGGGGTGCGGGGGGAGCTGTTGGAAGAGGCCGTCGGCGGCCATGCGTGATGAGAGACAAGGATCGGGTTACGAATAAAGCCGCTGCCGAGTCTCTGAGCTCTCGCTAACAAAAGTGCGTGTGTGTGTGTTGAGGATCGCGAAAGGAAGCGCTGGAATCAGAAGATGGTGAACTATGAAAGGGGCGCAGAGAGTGTAGATAACCTCCATGCAATAGCAACGTGGAACAATGGTCTGTCTTTGTGTGACGTATTGAATCAAGAGCCAACCACGCAGTTGCATCTTTCAAAATATGACAGCCCCGCTCTAAAAGCCCCGCCCACAACGCCGCAATTGTCCAATGTGTCCTATTCCTATTCCTATTGAAGCGGGGAGGAACAGCGAGAAGGAAACACAGAATCGGAAGGTAGAGGAAGCAAACCAGTGAAATCGGTGTGAGAAAGATGGGGCCTCGTCTGTCCCGCTGTCGATTAGGGGGGGAGAAAAGGCTGTGTGATTTTGTGTGTCGTACTTGCTTGGATGTATGTGTGTGTGTGTGTGTGTGTGTGTGTGTGTTTGTGCGTTACGTCCCCCCCCCCAGCCCCCACTTCCTCTTTCCCCTCCTGACACTCCACTTCCTGCCACGGCGGCCTGGCACTCCCAGATAAGGCCTTCCAATACACTGCTTCCATCCTGTCCTCGCTCTCCACCTCCCCGTCCAGCCCCCGCGCGGTCGATCAATCCCGCCGATAACGGGTTTTTCCGCCGCCAAGATAAATAAATCCATTCCAAGTCTTCACCCCCCCCCCCCAAATCTCAATACAAATAGAACGTGGGTGAAATAACAGCTTCTGTCGGGGAGGAAAATTAAAAAAAAAACAAGTCTCGGCGATGATGGGGAATGAAATATGGAGATACAGGTTGAGGAAGGTGTGTCCCTGTGGAGGCTGGTGGCTGCTTGTAACCGTGTTGAAGAGGTGGAGGGCTCAGCTGCTCGGCAACCGCAGATCAATATTTTCCCAACCCGTTTTCGTCCGACGGATTTATCGAGGCGCTGGAAGGATTCCACATTGAAACTGAGCTGCTTCTCTACAACCAGAGTCCAAAGGCCAGTTAATTTAGCCAGTGTGTCGCCGGCACCACGCCCATCCTTCCTGCAACTGGATCCCCCTACTGATCCAGCAGAGGGGAGGCGGGGCTGAGTTCATGGTGTGTGTGTGTGTGTGTGTGACTTGTCTGTCTATTCCTACAGGTGCTCGGTAACCCCATTGTCTATTGTCCCCGCGGGATTCTGGGTAGCGGGGCAGGCCGCGGCGCACACAATGGCTCGATTTAGAAAAAGGGAGGCCCTCACCTGCAGAGGACCGGAGCTCTTCAGGCTTACTAACCTACCCCGGCTTCAAGGAGTCCCCCTCAGCGGAGACGTGAAGGGACAGACAGCAGGAAGCGTGTGATTCCCTGTGTCTTTAAAGAAGAGACGGTTCATTATCTCCACCCCTGAAACGGATACAGGGGGTGTTTAGTTTGCTTTTGCTCATTTAACTGCTTGTAGGACATTTATCTCTCCGGACTGACATTTTGCTTTGCTTCATTATTTTCCGATTCAAACGGCGGCGGTAATTTGTGGTGCAGTTTGCAACGATGCCAAATTTAAAAAAAGGGTATCGTTCAACTGGATTTTTAACAGTAATTGGATCGAGATCTTATTCTGCTCCGCTCTGAATGTGATGTCGGTCCTGAAATGTCAAATTTGACAAAGTAATGAGAAGGAAAGACGGTTCAAACATGAAACCGTCACGCCTGAAATCCAGAAATTCCCATTGCCTTACTGACGTCAAATGTCTCTTACAGAAACAGAAATAGCACAAATTTTCCCCCATAACACCATAAATTAGATCCAAAATTAACTTTGCACTCTGTGAGCTAATATAAAGTGTTGTTATAAACACAGGAGTCTTCTTTGACACTGACTATACCTTTAACAGTCAGATGATGTTCTGAGAGATGAAAAGTCCTGTTGCGTTTATCTCTAAAATGAAACTGTTTTGGGCAATATTTCACACTTTGATTTCCCCTTGCCACGACTACTGCCACTCTCTCTGTTCCTGCCTAAATCTAAGAGTCTCTCCCAACGCCTCCAGAAGGCAGCAGCTCGGATTTTAACTGGTCTTGACAATTCTCGCATCACTTCACCGGTTACCTGTTGGTTTCCAGAATTGACGTTAAGATTTTGCCCGTCACTTTAAAAAGCTCGGATAGGTTTTGGCTCCCAGTTTTATCTCTTAACCCCGTCAGATCCCCGGGCAAAATCCTTATCCAGACCTCAAATTGGAATGAAGATGTTCCAAATAAAGAACATTTATTTTGGGATACAGATAATGGAATGACTAGGCTGTGACCACATTTGTTTGTGCATCATCAACACCTGTCCATCCCTCAGCATATAAGGATGTTTTGTGGTTATATTTGGTTTCGACTCCGATGATGGCATAAGCCGCAAACATCTGTCTTTATTTCCTATTTTTGAGCACAGAGATTTTTTGTGTTTTTTTTCACTCGGACAGGAAACAAACCTCCATCAGCATCTAAATCTCAGCTCCCTCTCTTTTTGTTATGCTGCGTTCAGGAGCGCTTTTTCTTGTTACTTTGCAATCCTCAATCTAGACATAAGACTAAAGGAGACTATAGTCCTCCTTCGTCAGGGGCTCCCCGAGGAGCTCAGCCGGGCAAAATCACTTTTGTCTTTTAAACCTCTTCTTAAGTCCTATTTCAACAGACGTGCTTTTATGTAATGTTTCTTTCCACCACTGTTGCTTTCTTCCACTGTCCTCTTCTTTCGCTGCGTAGCCTTGCTTCTGTCCCTTTTTCTTTGTCTTTGTTGTGCAACACTTTGTGCAACTCTTTTAATGCCGTTTCTTTTATGACTGCCGTTTTTTGTTTTGCCGCTTTCTTCTTTTTTTGTGTAACGTTGTGTCTTTTGATTGAGAAGCACTTTGTAAACCTTTGTAAAAAGTGCTACACTAACAGTTATTAAGATTGCCTTAATGTTGCATAGCTATGGTCAGGCAGGCATGTGAAATGGAAAGAGTAAATGGGTAGAAAAGTGTTCGTTAGGCAGACAAGTTTGTTATCGTTATGGTACAGACAAGGGCGGACATTGGTGTCTGAAGCAAGCAGAACATAAATCAAAGCTGGGATCAAACTCCAGCTCCAAAGGAGAAGCAGCTTGTTGATGCCATGTTGCTCCATTCCTGTTTTTTGTTGCTGTATCCTGTTATTCGCTACTGCAATGCCCAATGTTCTCCCAGGGAAAATTGAAATTGAATCTAATCTAATCTAATATAATATCTATGAAAGTGTTCAGAATTGTGATTAGGAAATTTAAAGGCTAACTACATGGCCCGATGATGGATTAGGCAACATGCTCGATGATTGACAGCAGAGCAAACAGCTGGTTGGCGTTCGCTGTGGCAGCAGCTGCTAATATTTGTGTTTATTTCCACCAGTCGCATGTTTACTGTCACCTTTATTTATAGCTAACTGGCATAGCTAACTATACCCATTGTACGTGCGTGTGGGTGGATGCCTGTGCACATTTCAGTATCGCTGCGTGTTTGTGTCTCACGCCCAGTCCGTCTGCTGCTACCGTCACCCCCCCCCCCTACCCCCACCCGCCAGATGTGGTTGTCTCTTCAGGGGCCTTACCTTTAGCGCTGCCTTTGAACACTGATAGGATTAGGAGTGTGGTGTTGAGGCTTAGCGCCGGGTCCTGGCTGCTGCAACATCTTACCCAATCATCTCTGAGTGCAGCAGAGATGAGAGGAAGAGCTGCCATGTCAACACCCCTGTCCGCACTCTTTTATGTTGTATGGCACACACACACACACACACACGCACATACACACAAAAATAGGATATGCATTCAAACATGTTCCCAACACTTACTATGCTCTAAGAACAGCCTGTGATTCATCTGTTAGTGTTTAATAAAAAACAGTGTCATCGTGTTTTCCCCTCCAGCTAGACATGTTACTGACTACGCCACTGAACTGTATATGAACATGAAATGCATTCACAATGACTGACCAATGCCGTTGCACTGTGATTCGTATTGAACGACATATACAGCTAATAACATACATATATACAGTACAGTAATATACAGTAATGTCCATGAGAATTCAGACAGCGATACACTGTTTGATGTTTTGGTCACGTAATTACTTTGGATGTGAAATATGGACTATAACTTAATGATTAAGATTACATTTGATGAAGTCGTCATTTTTCATAGCTGGTCAAAAGATCCTTCTGCAACCCATCAACATCCCCAGACTCTTTCCAGCCTTTTTGGGGCTTTTATTGCATCTCCAACAAGGTTTCAGCTGCAAACTCTGAGGCAGTATGTAGTTCATGAGTTTACCTAGAAGTGAAGATCAAGCTAGCTTCATTATTAGCTTCAATTACCAAGATCCCGCAGCAGAGCTTCAAGAAAGGCAAGAGCGACTCATTTCAACACATTACTTATAATCACAGATCTCTCCTAAATTAATGAAAAGACATTGTAACGTTGAAAACCATTGATATTTCCCTTTATTTAAGATCAACAGCTTTGGGGTAGATATAATTGATTGTGATTGTGCCTCAGTAACATAGAAATACATGTTTTGAGTTATGGTTATGTGTTATTGGATGACATGGTTGGATATGAAACCTGATAGACAGCTGTGTGATGGTGTCAATGTTTTCATTTGGCAGCTGGACAACTCACAACTCTGGCTGATGATCCTGGAAGTCCGAGCTGCATTTATTTTGGAAACATATGACGTCCACGACTAGAGATGTTCCGATACCATTTTTTTCATTCCCAATACCGATTCTGATAACTGAACTTGCGTATCGGCCGATACCGAGTACCAATCCGATACCGTTAAATAAAAAAAATAAAAAAATAGTTTAAATTTTTTTTTTTAACAGCTGTATACTACTACTAACCCTGTATGGATATGATATGATTGCTATTATGTATGAAATCACATTTGCTGCTGCAGTTCATCCTTTTTCTTCCCCTTTGCCTTGGTGAACTCATCATGCTCTTTCGCGTGATGCGTCTTCAAATGCTTTATAAGATTGCTGGTGTTGAAATTGGTAACACTAGTGCCACCCCTTGAAACTA
The DNA here is from genome assembly GCA_034670385.1 of Hoplostethus mediterraneus. NCBI lineage: Eukaryota > Metazoa > Chordata > Actinopteri > Trachichthyiformes > Trachichthyidae > Hoplostethus > Hoplostethus mediterraneus. The sequence continues at coordinate 12,845,771 of JAXDDW010000005.1, forward strand.
AAGCCTTGCATACTGTACACATCGCCATTTTACTGGTGGGATTTTCCAGTGTAAAATATTGCCAAATTGCTGACATTTTGCTAGCTAGTTACACTCTCTGCTAGCACAGCACATGTTGTTGTTTGCCTGTGTAGTGCAAATGAGCTATCATCACGTGATATCGGATCGGTACATAGACTCGCATACTCACTGCTACCCAATCCAGGATTCTAGGCTGTATCGGAGGCATTTACGATACTGGTATCGGTATCGGAACAACTCTATACACGACTAAAACCGAGGCTGGTTTGTGCAACAGAAGCCTCTAGATTGCAGCAGCTACGGCTAAGCTAGAGCTAGCAAAGGCAGCAGATGACGTCCAGTTGCTGTTAGCCAGTAAATGTTGTGTCTCTGTGGCATTAATATGCTGTGGCAAACTGCTAAAACTATATGGTGTACTCAAAACCCTTCATTTTTAAAATGGACACAAAGCATAAACACACACAATCACACAGGCTAGTGTTACACCACTCAGACCGGAGGACATTCGTGGTGTAGAAAAGTGTTCATTTTTATTAACTTCACCAGCAAGACTCAGCAAACATGCGAGCTAAACAGTACAGCAGCACCGGAAAAACACCCCTTTTGCGCTCTTTTTCCCCCGACTATATACTGAACTTACTCTGCCCGCTGCTGGCAAGTTTAGTATAACTAAACTTAACCTTTTAACCAAAAATAAACAGGTGTTACAAAATGATGTCTCCTTACAGGTGCCACATTCCTCCCCTGCAAAAATAAATGTTGTCCTCAACATTAGCACTCATTTGTAATACAGTATGGACTAAATACTAAACTAATACTCAACACATAACTACAATATCAAACATGTCCCTTCAAACAAAACATGTTATTCAATGGCAATGGCTTTCTTTTGAAAGTTATGAAACAAGTGAATGGTTTTAAATGTATTTCAAAAGGTTTTACCTTTACAGTGCATTACTATTGTATCTCATGTGATCTCATCACACTCTGCTCTGAAGTAACACTATAGCATTAAAACTAGACTCCCTAAACCGTCCTCAAACCACACCTTTGAAATTGTTCAATTATATTATATTTCTCTATAATTTCGGTGGAAGGCCTTGCCATAGCCAGCAAGTTGTCTGTAATCCAGGATGAGTAGAGTCCTTTAACGGCTTGCTCCTCGTCACTCCAGCGAGAGGGGTTCTCGTATTTACAGGCTTTCCCTCCGCATGCCATGGAGCACTGCATATGACTGGGGATGACATGCCTTAGAGTCTCCCCCATCTTGGTGTACTTTGCTGTAGGGACCCTTGCATTGGCTGTCTCCATGTCTGTGCTGATCTCTCCACTGCAGGCTCCACTGCTGGAGTAAGGCAGGTCACTCAGCAGGCTGACACCAGCTGCCATGGCAGGGGCGTATTAATCTCCTCTGAGTCCGGTACTTTCTGTGGGCTTTTTGACACAGTCGATTTATCTATCTGAAACCATAGTCATTCCATCCATGGCACGTAGCGAGCCAGAGTCTTCTAGCCATAGCATTTGGCTAGAAGACTCTGATTGGAGGGTGACGAAGGGGACCTCTCTCAGCCCCTCTAGGTTATCCGCTTTGTCTGCACCTCCCACCACTGACATATGCAACTCTGGGTGCTTCTCACTGGCTACTGAGCAACGCTTTGTTGATAAGGCTGGCAACGTGGCATTACAGTGAGCTTTTCTTCCCTGCTCTGAGAGATCCAAGGACAAACTATGACACCCCTTGTGTAGCTGCTTTTTTAAAAAAGGGGAGTCCAGTGTCTTGGTTTACTTCCATTTTCGGCACGCCATCTGAGCCAGTAGTCAGAAAGAGAGAGTCCTGAATGTTGAGAATAACATCCTGAGGAGGGAAGTCATGAAATCCGGGTTGGTTACAGGTCCTGAGGCTGTTATGAGAGAGAGAGCATTTAATCAGGTGGTTGACTGGTAGCTTGTTGCTCCGAAGACTCCCTAAACGGTTCTGCCCCGGACCAAGTTTGTTCAGGGCAGAATCACTGTAACTGAGGCTGCTGTTGCCAGAAAAGAGAGATTTCGTAGGACTTTCCAGATTCTGCTCCTTCCAGAGTAGGTCTAGCTCATGATCACTGGTGAGAGGCTGATCGTGAAGAGGTCTGGGTTGCAGAGGGGGTGGTTTGAGAGGACGAGATGAGCATGGTGAAGGCACAGGGATGCCCTTTCCTCTCATCTCATTCCCCAGCTGCTGGAGGGCCTACTGGGACACCGTCTTCTCCACCTCAGCCGTGAGGTCAGGGATCTCCAGCAACTCCTCTTCGACCACCACCTGCCGGTTGGCCGCGATGTCCAGGAGGAGCCTGCATACCAGCTGAACGATCTTTGGCACGTTCTTCATCTGCCGCGCCTCGTAGCCGTGCAGCAGGTGGCGCTGTCTCGTCAGGTAGTGGGACAAGGTGACGGCATTTGCTTTAGGGTCAGCGCAGGAGAAGACGCTCCTGAGAGGAACCAGGAACTGAGCAAATTCCCTGACGCACAGCAGCTGGCCTCTAGTCTGGATGGAGTTGGGTCTCTTGGCTCGCACGAATAGGATGGCCTGGTCAGCACTCATCCGGTATGTGAACACCAAGTAACAAGCCAACAACACACCTGTTCTTCCAAGACCGGCGTGGCAGTGGACAGCCATCTTGCCCTCCTGGATGGCAAATGACATGACTTTCACCATATCAAGGATCGTAGTTAGAGACGCCATGCCGTAGTCCTTCCATCCGAAGTTATAGAAGTAGATGCCTGCCTCCATGAAGATTTCAGGTCGGTAAGTGAAACCACTCTCTTGCTCCAGTGAGTTGCCACAGCTGGCGTGTTCTCCAGGGCGCTGCAGGTTAATGACCGTCCTCAAACCACACCTTTAAAAATATTGAAATAGCATGTACTATTTCAGGAATGACTGGGGGTGCTACATTTTGCTCTCGGGATTGATGGTGGTGTCTTAGCCTAGAAGCCCAGTAACGTTCCTCCTCATCTGAACTCTCAGAGTCCTCCGATATTTCATTTGATTTTGTCTCAGTGTGTCTCTTTCTTTGTTGATTATGGGGTTTTTGTCTTTCCACAGTACGTTGTGCTGGTTCCTCCAGTGGCAAAGCATTGCATGGCATCAGCATGTTGCGGTGGAGGATTCTGCCTCTCCCTGTGCCTCGTTCAGGTTTTACCTCATAAACTGGGCTGTTTTCCCCCTTTTTAGAGACCACAATATGTATTTGATTTTCCCAATATGAGCGCAACTTTCCGGGTCCCCCACGCTCTGACATATTCCTCACAAGGACCCTGTCACCTGGGGAGAGCACTGAGCTTTGCCTCTTTTGATCATAATATGTCTTTCCCCTGGCAGTAGTCTTTTTGATAGTTTTGGATGCAATGTCATATGCTTCCTTCATTTGTTGTTGCCATTTTTGAGCATATTCCCGGTGTGAGTTACATCCTTCCTCCTCATTTATTCCAAAGATCAAATCAATCGACAGACGGGGGTTTCTTCCAAAAAGCAAATAGAAAGGAGAGTAACCTGTTGCTTCACTGGTTGTGCAGTTGTAAGCATGTACAACTTTACTCACATAGTCACTCCTTTGTGTCTCTTCCACGTGTTAGACCTATCCTTTCAGGGTTGGATCAGGAGTTTTCATTCTCTTCCATAGCTTTCTCTCGCATCTCATGCAGAACTGGTGTCAGGATTGCTTTCAGGGTTTTGTATAAGGCCTGGTTGTTCTCTGAGGCAGTGTGAATCATAGTAAACACTTTTATTGTTTGGTTAAGAAAAGTGGTCTCCACTTCTTCAGGTATTGCCAGAAGATGAGCTGCACAGTCGAGCACACACAGCAGAGTGAGCCCTGTGGCCCTTTTCCAGTGAGTCAAGGGCATGCTGTGGGTTGTAGTTCTTCTCACTGAGGGCGTTGACATCCTCAATGCTGATAATGGGGTCCTTGAGCTGCTCAAGCCACGACCACATCAGACTGGATAGGACCAGAGGATCTCTCTCCATGCACATCCTCTCCCATGCCCCCTCCCTGGAGTTTAACTCTGCCTGCCACATTGCGACTTTGGAAGTGAGATCCTTGTCAGTCAGTCAGGTCCATGGCCAGTGCTTTGGCCACCAGTAGGTGCTGGCCTCTAGGGAGAGCTCTGATTGGAGGGTGACGAAGGGGACCTCTCTCAGCCCCTCTAGGTTATCCGCTTTGTCTGCACCTCCCACCACTGACATATGCAACTCTGGGTGCTTCTCACTGGCTACTGAGCAACTCTTTGTTGATAAGGCTGGCAACGTGGCATTACAGTGAGCTTTTCTTCCCTGCTCTGAGAGATCCAAGGACAAACTATGACACCCCTTGTGTAGCTGCTTTATTAAAAAGAGAAAGGTTACTGATGATAATCAGACAAAACAAGCTGCTAATGCTTTTAGGAGACCCAAGAGACGTTGTGTAGCATGTCAGCAGGGCGGGATTGACTGTAACCACTGTTTTAAGTGTGGCAGTGAGACACACTGGGCAAAGGGGTGCAGAGTAGGGGAGAAACAGAAACCGCAGGGAAACTGGCGGAGGTTATGACTAAGGGACGCGCCATGACCTCAAATCTAAAGTCCCAAAATGACCCAAATTTGAATGTAAACGCACCATCAGAACCTGCAGGCTTACACACAAAACAGGGGGCAGCAAAAAGACAGCCTGCTCATCGTCGTAAAGCACCTGCAGAGCCAAACCCAAAACATACAGACAAACCCTCTCTGTCACACCACCCTCGCATAAAACACAAGCGAGTTGCACAGTTGGTAGGCAAAAAGTGCCTTGTCTGGTTCAGAATGAACAACTTGAAGACCCAAGCCCTGTGGGACACAGGAGCACAAGTGTCCATAATGAGTGAGACATGGAAGTCCCAAAACTTACCTGATGCAAAAATCCTTCCCATCAGTGACTTACTAAGTGATGATGAACTGTTAGACTTGAGAGCAGCCAATGGGTCAGAAATCCCATTCCAGGGGTGGGTTGAAGTCAGCCTCAGTCTTTATGACCCGAAAACAAAAACAGCAGGATCTGATGAGATACTAGTCCCAGTACTAGTTAGCAGGGACATAGTACAAAGACCAATAATTGGGTTTAATGCCATTGAGGAGATACTGAGAGATAGGGAGGATCAGGTTCAGCCCAGTGACAGAGTAGCTCTGCTCAGAAATTCACTAAGACTAGGGACAGGAAAGGCAGAAGCGCTTTTAAACCTGATACAAGAAACTACAAATGACAATGTTACTTACACTGTAAAAACAGGTAAAACATCTATTGTAGTTTCAGGGGGACAAATGAAGTGCATTAGCTACCCTGTCAAAACAGACCTTAAAGTGAACACTGAAGTGCTTTTTGAACCTGAGGAGAATCTGTCACTGGATGAAGAACTCAAAATCACCTGTCAGTTGGTCAACATCTCCTGCTCTTCACGTAGAGTGAACAAATATGTGAGAAACATCACACACCATGATATCACGATTCCAGGTAAAACTGTGATAGGGAGCATACAGAGAATAATGGACTGTTATCCGGTGTACCCAGAGGAACACCAGGTTAATGCTATAGTAGTCGAAAACTCCCAGGCTTCACCTAACTCAACCACAGGAAAGTCTCAGAGTGATCCCCAAGACGAACTGTGGGATCCACCTGTAAACCTGGGCCACTTGACTAGTGAACAACAGGCTGTAGTGAAACAAATGCTTAGGGAGGAATCCAGTGCATTTGCCAGGCACCAAGGTGAGGTGGGTTACATTAAAAACCTAAAAATGGACATCAAGCTAACTGATGATGTTCCAGTAGCTAAGACTTATAATTCCATACCTCGACCATTGTATGATGAGGTAAAGAATCACATACAGGACTTCCGCAAATCCACTTCCCCATATGCATCGGCAGTGGTTTGTGTGAGGAAACGAGATGGAAGCTTAAGACTTTGCATTGACTACAGGGGGCTTAATAAAAAGACAATCCCAGCGGTGCCTCCAAATTGTTACACCACTCAGACCGGAGGACATTCGTGGTGTAGAAAAGTGTTCATTTTTATTAACTTCACCAGCAAGGCTCAGCAAACATGCGAGCTAAACAGTACAGCAGCACCGGAAAACATCCCTTTTGCGCTCTTTTTTCCCCGACTATATACTGAACTTACTCTGCCCACTGCTGGCAAGTTTAGTATAACTAAACTTAACCTTTTAACCAAAAATAAACAGGTGTTACAAAATGATGTCTCCTTACAGGTGCCACATTCGCTCTTGCGGCCTCGTCTTATTTTGAAAGGTGTGACATAGGGAGCCGAAGCGGAAGTTGACTGGTTGACTAGCAGCTAGGTGGCTAGCACGATTTTCCATAGACAAGAGTCTTTAATCAACTACCCAAAGCAATATATTGTGTTGAAAGCCACCTGGCAGCACTCATAAGCAATCATAAGGTAGTCAATGAACAGATATAACCTCGTTCTGCGACATATTTCAGAATTGTAAGCGTTGTAACAGAAATACTACCGTTAGTAGGTTCCTATATAAAATAGTTAAAAGTAGTTCCCCATAGAAGTCACATTAGACAGTCACTTGGGGTTCCTGGGACAGGGAGCAGAACTGGGAATAAAGTGTTGTGGGGAGCGTAGCTACCCTGCACATGGCCATTCATGTGTTTGGAGTTCAACATGCTAAGACGGGCTATAGTAGGATAATGCTAAGCTCTCTAGCGACACCAGCAATTACAGCATAAATATAGGCTCACTCACCAGGAGTTCATACTGTACTCACAAAGATGCTGACCTTCCCCCCCTGCAGGACACGCCAATTACATGGCAGCATATAATTACACGGCACAATGGCTATTATTATTAAATCATAGGTTTTTCATACATAATGCCAGGCATGCTCCTTATGACAAATCTACCACACCTCAGTCCTATAAACCCTGTGTATGCCTCATTCACTGGAGGCCATACCTTGCCTTTGTTCAGATGCAAAGCCACATGTTTTTATGGTTTTCGGCTCATTTCTGTTCGGTTTCTGATCACGCAGCAGCGTTGTGTGCTACTCTACTCTTCTTGAACTTTTGCATTTTTTTCTGAACGCTGTAGATTCATGACTTCCAAAAACGGAATATAAAGTCAACTCCTTCAAGATTTATATTTGCCGAATTATTTCTAACAACCACTTCATGCACCGGACAAAGTGATAGCATCATCTAACTAGACAGCAACAATGGTGAATATAGTTGCAAAGAGTGTATAGTTATGCTGGGTTTGAGTCTTACCTACTGGTTTTTTTCCCCAAGAAGACAATTTACCATTGTATCAAGAAACATGACTGTCCAGCTTTGGAGTTGTCAGAAGGTTTTGAGTTGGTTGTAACCAGTACTGCCCAATAAACATGCACTGTACTGCGTTAGCATTTACAATGATGTGAAGGCCCAGAGGTGGAATTGGTACCAAATCCAAAGAAAGAACACTGTTTTTATCTGAGGCAAAAGGCTTGGCAGTACTGAAAACACTGACGAGTTTGTTGATGAGTGAAAAATATAATTTGGTTATGTTCTAACTGCGTAACAATTAGCCTAGGTTTTGCTGGCCAAAGGGAAATTGGTGCATGTTCAAAACTAAACTGCATGGTCCACAATGCAATGTGCTCTTTGACACACCTCCCATAAGATCTCACCAGTCTTCTGAGCTAAATCTTCTTCTTGAACTTAATAGCACGTCTTTTCTCCAGGAGTACCCCTAGCTTAAAACATCCAACTTTGCTTATTTCCCCCATATAGGCCATCTGACATCTCTATCTTTGGCCTCAGCAGCCATTCCTGGCCCTTTGCCAACAGAGCACTGACATCGAGCAAATTGGTATTTTTCCATAAACAATTCCTCACAGTTCAGAGATTGGTCGTCATCAGAGGCGGATGTCCTTCTGTGTAACCCATCCATAAGTGGTGCTTTGATAGTGTGGCATGAATACACATGGCACTATTTCCCTAATGTTTTTTCTGGTCTCTCTTGGGGCAAATACTGAACAAACACCCCGTAGGCGCACTGATTTATTGGCTAGATCTTCAGATGTTTTTTTTGAGAGTGAGACTCCACCTCAGATAGACCCATTTTAGACTTTTTCCACTGCGCTCAGGCCAGGAGGGATATCAGAGAGACAAACAGCAAAGTGACCATTTCCTTAGGGGACAGTGAACTTTGGTTGTCATTTCCCGCCTCCGGGAGGCCTTTTGTTTGTTTTTGATGACCCCCCCCCCCCCGAACCCCACCACTCCCCCTACCTCTCAATGGGATTGTGAGCTCTCTAATTAGGATGTACATTGCCTTCTGCTGGAAGGAAGAGAGCAGGATGTTATCAAAGAATACCGTGCACACCCTTATATGGCGACGTTAGGAGGCAGGATCCAATAACCGATTGAACAGTGTGTCGTCGCTGTGTGTATTTGTCACCACCACAGGCGGGTGCAAGGCATGAGTTAGTGCCCCTTACTTTATTCTTGGCATGGGATAGTCCTATCAGGTATTTGTGAATGTGAACATGAACGTGAACGTGAACGCCTCCCAAAGCCAGAAACTAGAGAAGCACGACTCAAACCTTCATGTCTCTCCTGACAGTAGAGGACTTTTTTGGGATAGACAAAACCCCCAAAAAATCTAAAACATAATCAACCAGTGTAAATCCGACCTGTCAATCATTAAAACTCACTCCTATTGGGTAATTTTACTTATGAATGCTGGTCTAGTGTGTGTGTGTGTGTGTGTGTTTTGTGCTTGTGACAGTGTGTTTACAGATAGTGTCGGTGTGACGTGCTGTGGGAAAGCCACTTTGTCCTCTGCTAGTGTAATGTAATCCAGCCTACAGTGTGCAGGCCTGTCTCACGCTCTGTGTCATAGTTCCCATTTTACAACCCATGCAAACCCGCCTCCCATCTATTTTAAGGCTCATCATCATTTTGAGCGGCATTTTTTTTTTTTTTGCACTGAAAACACTACCAGTGCCGTTTGGCATGTTTTCTCTCCAGTGCCAGGAGAGAAAACATGCCAAACATCAACCGTCACGTAGCATCATGTGATCACGTTAAAAGCAAGGAGAAGAAAGAAAAAGTTTTTCCACCGTTGGCGTTTCTGGGGCAAATTAGCATGTTAAACTGTTAAACATCTTCAATTAGCATCGCTACAAGGCTGACAAGCTCGTCTTCCCGCCGCCTCCCGTGTACGTTATCAGTCTTTCTGTCACAACAAGATGAATGCCTCTCCGTTGCTCACTGCAGAGAACCTTATCTTCGATTCCAAGCGGCATCCTGCTCTCCCCTTCCTCACCTTCTTCAAGGGTGTGCAAGACGAGGCTCTTAATTATGGAAACCCCGTTTTCAAACACGAGGGAAAAAAAAGAGCGGCGTCTTTTGAGACACCTCAGTCGTCTTGCTAAAACACTCAAGTCATAATTAGAGGAAACGAAGTCAGAAACACAGGATCCACCAGGTTTGCCTGTGGTAGGATTATCGGGTCATTACAGCAAGATACTTAATTGTCAAATACAAAATCGTAAGCCGGAGATAACCGAGTCAAAATGGTATTTGGAGCGACCTGATTTCAGGTAATAACTTCGCTGAGGGGGAATATTGCACGCCGCTTATTGGGCTCAGAATTTGAGCACCTAAAAAAATCTTATTTTTTCTATAAATCTGTTCATTGTGTGTTAAACTGTTTAATAGAGCTGTGCTTTTAGTTCAGTCACTCACTCAAATCGTGTTTTCCTCATTGGCAGGATTGGCACTATCAAATACTAGACTAATATTTTGACCACGATATTAACTATTTCTGTGTTAATTTGATTTAGAAATTTAGAAAAAGAATGAGCTTATAACTTAGAATATAGTGTCAATGAGAGATTTAATAGAACTGAGCTACAGCTAAAAACAAATGAATGACTTCCTGATGGCTTAAAGATGATCATTTGGATGCATTTCATGTCTGTTCACTACTGTGTTTGTGGAATATTTTTGTGGGAATATTATTTGTCAAAAACATGCAAGCATAGGACTTTTATTGTGTAAAGCCTGTGAACGTGCACTCCGACTCACCTGAGCCCCGAGGTCTGTCTCAGTGGCCCACCATGAAAGCTCCTCTCCAACGGGGCGGGTGTATTTGTCGCCAAGCATCCAAGCATCCAAACATCTGGCTGGTTCGGAGAGCGAGGAGGAGGCGGGGCAACCGCTGGGCGCGCACTGCACCATGGGAGGGCCGACTGCTGGACTTTATGAAGCTGCTCAGTCAATGCGAGATGGACTGGATGCGGATTGTGTTTCTATGAAGGTGTTGGATTTATCGACTTACTTGATAAATGCACACATAAAGTCAAGCCAAGTGTTGCTCCGCCCCCTTTTGTGTGTGATTAATACATTTTCAACAGTGACTCAGAGAGTTGATCTTTTTAATGCTACAACTAACAACCACGTCTAATCACTTCCACCTCACTGTGCTGGAGCCAGGAGATCCTGGCGTAGACCTCTGCCCACTGTTTTGCAGCAACACAAATGCCTGTTGGATTAAGTGTGGTGCCAGCAGAACACTGCAGCTACACACACACACACACACACACACACACACATATATGGTTGATGATAGGCAGCTCTAGCAGGATGCGTTGCGAAGTCTAACCACCGCCTCGCACCGTGCTTGTTTACGAGTCATCCATTTAGCAGTCAAATACAGTGATCATCCATCCAGCATCCGCCACCTGCATCTCATTCACTCTCTCTCTCTCTCTCACACACACACACACACACACACACTTACACGCACACACCACACACAGCCATTGGTGACAGCTCGGCTCCCTCCATCTTCCCTGGCACAACAGAGTCACGTCATACCATGATGCTCCCCATCTTTTGATTAAAGCAGAGAAATGATATCAGATTCTCAGTTTGAAGGCAAGTGGATTTCCACACACTCTCTCTCTCTCTCTCTTACACACACACACACACACACACACACATCTCTCTTGTCATAGAGGAGGAGGAGGAGGAGGGGAGTGGGGTAGAATAACCCTGGGTTGAATTCATCAGGTTAATCCAATGTCGTCCTGAGCCGCTCGTGTCACCTGTCATCCGTCAGTCTTGTCCAGATTGATCTCCGCGTGTATCAGCAGCTCAAATGAAAAGCTGGGGGAGGGCCGTGTGAGTGGGTAGGTGTTTGTAGAGAGAGTGGGATGGTTGTGCGTGGATTTGTGTGGGCATAGAGGGAGTACATGATACTACGTTACATTTCTTTAATAATTATAGGTCCACACCAAAGACTTTAATAATCCATCACTATCTACACAGCAAACAATGCCGCCATAAGAGTCCCATAGTGTGCCACACCCAGAGTGCCACACTGCTTCTTCTTCATTTGACCAGGGAGCTGAACATCGTCACAACAGCTGAAAGAATAATTGTCATTAGGCCCATTGGCCCATGAACAACACAACAGTTTTGATGCCTTTATTGACAAACCGTTCTGTACAGTGGCTGAGAGAATTGAAAGACTGATTACTGAGGAATCATCTTCCAAAGGAAGGTGACGTGATTTTTGAAGATCAGAGGATGTGCCAATTTTGGGGGTCTAACTTCGGGAGTAACTTATCAGTGGTGTAACGCATTTCTGCGCCAAGAGAATAATGTAATATTCTCATATGAAGCATCATAGCATTACTTTTGAAATGACTGACTATGTGATTCAATCATAGTCACTAGGTGTCCAGCAGAGAGTGTGCTCTGTGTGCTCTTTGTGTGTCAGTGTGGCTACTTCCTGTCCGATCCCGACTACTGGACTTCACTTTAACACTACCGGGCCCAAAAAAGGCCTAATCCTGGAATATAGCCCCATCGCAGCGCTATCAGGAGGCCCAGCTTTTTCCTCTCCACCGTCATCCACACAATGCAAAGGAAGTGTGTGTGTGTGTGTGTGTGTATGCATGTATCTGTGTGTGTGTGTGGTGTGTAAAGAGGCGGGTGAAGGGGGGTCTTTGATTTCTGCAGAGGATGTGAACCTCTGCTTTTTTGTCCGACCCATTTCTTTTTCGGTGAAATCCTCTCTGAAGTCTCAGCGAAAGCAGAATGGTTTTTTAGACCTTTTTTGCTGTTGCTCGCTGAGTTTGCGGCACGGCCAAAGGCGTGACTTTCTTTCTCTCTTTTTTTTTTTTTTTGTCTAAAGCTGGATTTGGAATCGGTGGGGGGTGCCATTGTTTCTGTCGCCAGATATATCTGATAGCGCCGAATGAGCGAGCTAGGTTTTTTTCTTTTTATCTGCAGTACGCGTTTAATAAGACCCTCAAGCTCAGTCAATTGACAGATTTTCAAGCATTTCTTCCTCTCCGCCAGTTCCCATGGTGTCTGGATCAGATGGAAGCCGGCGCCAATTAACTGACACTCTCTGTTCCTTCCTACGGGCTCGGTTGCTATCAGGCACCTGCATTACACACTCCCACATAAACACCGTGGCAGGAGTGCATGAGAGAGCACAGATGTGAGGAGCATTTTATTCCGTACATATAATAAATGTACAGGGATATTGTCTTTCTCAGGGAACATAATCTGCTATGGATTTAACTGCTTGATGCATTCAATTAGGTAGCTAGCACGCGCTTAATTAGGTAGCATTCATTTTTTAAAAAACTCAATAAATTGACTTCAGAGCTTCGACCCAATGAGGGATGTCGGTGTGTCGTCGGCTTCGAATGGCTGGAATCACACGGGTAGTCGGTAGGGAAGCAAGGAAGCGCAGAAATCTGATTGGCCGACGACCACAAAAAGTTCAGCCGTGACCCGACTCTCTCTTTTTGTTGACCGTCCCGCACATCAGTACACCTCATGTTGTTCTGTCAGGGGGGCCCACGCGTGTTGACACATATAGCGCAAGAGAGAATATACATCAATACGTGCAGCATTGTACCGCTGTGTGCACGCTTCCCTCCTCCCTCCTCTCCTCTCTCTCAGTCGATCCCAACTGCTGACTGGCTGGTCGTTTTTCAGCTCGAGGACGGAGAGACGACACATTCCTCCCTCCATCAGTCCCACCGCTGTGTCTTTCTTTAATTACGCTGGAAGGAATGGTAATCTCTCAGCTAGCAGATGATGAGCTCTGCCTCTGTCTCTCGCCCTGAGCCCACTGTGTGAACAAGTGTGTGTGTGTGTGTGTGTGTGTGTGTTAGGAGTGAGCGGTAGCTGTTGTTTGCATCCCAACGTTTTAATATGAAGTGCCATATATTGTAGGAAATTTTCAGAAAGATAATGCATCAAAATCGATCGATTAGTTGAACCAAACGACGCTTTCGTTTATTACGTTTTTACGGGAGCAGTCAGAACACGCGTGAGTGGATCAGTGACAGAACTGGACAAGACTGAACATGTACTTTTAGTTTGGATGCTAAAATGCATTTCATTTCTTTTCAGTACTTTTTACTGAAGAGATCTGACGGAGACGGTTCGTCAGTCCTCCTTCGTTGCCTTGGCAGCATTCTTAGCATTCCTGGCTCAAAGGGGCACACCTCGCCACGAGGTTGCAGCCAGCAGAGGAAACGGAGGGCAACCGAGTCACGTTTAAACGCTTAGCGGAGGCTTTCTGCCGTTATATTCCCATTATATGCAGCTGTTGAGATTCATACTCATTCATTTGACCGTTTATGAAATCAGTGAACAGAAAGGAGGATGGAGGATTGTGGAGGATTATGTAGTCTGACTGACCCTGAATATAAAACCATCTCCGGATGTTTGGACTATGGATGAATTTAGACTAAATAGTTTTAGGACAGTGACACTCTTTCTCTTCTCTTCCTCTCACTTTCCTTCTTTCTCTATTATCTATTATTCATTATGAAACTCCTTTTGTTGTTCCGTCTGTCTAAATGTGCAAATGTCTCAGGAATTTCCCAGAAACAAGTGTCAATAAACAAGTGCCAAATCAGAATGAGGCAGATCACTCCACCTAGTAACGGTAAAAATGACACTTCCTTGAAACAAGTTGATTTGCAAGTGGAACTAATGACTCGACAACATCAAAAGATTATTTGATTGATTTTGACGCAGCGGATGAAGAAAGAGTGAAAGGGGTTTTTACTCTTGTCTCTTACTATTAATTTGTATCTACCTTCCTTTTCCACTACATGTCCTGAAAGCGACCTATAACAGAGCGTTTAAGAGTGAAAGCATTTTCTGCATGTGTGAGTGTTTTTCCTGCAGTTAGGTATGTGACTAAATAATTCAGCGCTGAATATAAGAGAGATTTCTATTAATGTGAATGCTTTACTAATACATACAGGAGCACTAGTGTGTGTACGTGAACGGTAAAGCAAAACGTGGGAGCAAGTGGTGTGTATTGGGAGTTAAAGTGACCGGGTGTTTTTTTTAGTGTTTTTCTGTCCGAGGTGGGTCATATGAGAGGTTAAGTCTAAGTTAGAAGAGAATCCCCAAACAATTCTCTGTTATTATACAGTTATTTTACGTTTTTTAAAAGCTGTGCCTCTGGGTTTTGATAGAATTACGCAAAAGGCGTGCAGCACCTTTTCTGAAAAACTCTCTAACTTCTTGACACCGGAGGAATGCACAATTGTCGCTCTTATCACTCTTACAGGCGATTTCGAGTTTATTTTACTTGCTCCTATGGGGACCGCCAATCCTGCCTATCAGATGGGACTAAATTGGGGTAGCTCGTCCCTTGAGTTGGCTCTGTAGTTTATCTCCAAGAGAAAGCATGGCGTTCCACCCAGCCTCTAGAGAAAAGGCTAGGTCGGCCTCCGTGGGACCATCTTCACAAGACCGAACTGCTTCTCCCTGTAGCGTTCAGATCATTCAGATTGTAACGTCTTGTTTTTTTTCCTCCCCCCTCTCCACTCTCATCTGCGTATCTCTTTCCTCCATCGCTCTCGCTCACGTTTCACCGGCTCGTTCTCTCATCCTCTCTCTCTCTCTCTCTCTCTCTCTCTCTTCTGCTGTAGAGTCAGATTTCCTCAGATACTATCTTCACTTCAGAGGTTTTATGAACTCGGGAGCCGGAGAGAAACTTACACAGCGGCTTACCTGACGGGATGTTTCGAGCGTTCTCCTTTCCCCCCCGTCTCCCTCTCTCTTCCTCACTCAGTTTACTCCGAGCGGTTGATAACGCTCTCAGAAGGAAGCGGCCAACCCACTCCACCCCATCTTTTAGCATGAAAGACACCATCACCCTCATCAAGGGCCGCATGGCTCATGCTTTATCTCCCTTTGAGGCCCGTAGAAGTAAACAGGCTCAATCTAATGTGTTTCCTGCAATTAAGAGATTCGCCCACATTGGTTTGCGCACATGCACGTGCACATGAACGCATATTCAACTATTGTCCCGGAGGGAAAGAGCCGGCTCTGTTGTGCCACCATACACAGGAATGCCTTCCTCACTCATGTGTACAGTATGCACTTTGCTCTCATAACACTGATTTTCTCTCCTAATGTGCAGGTTGAACACCTTCTGAACACGTCTACTGTGTATAGTGTACATAGTTATACTACATACCTACATTTCAGTGCTTACGTTGTGTGACGTTTTTGCAGCGTGCCAAATTCAGTACACCCATGACGCATGAGCGACGATATGGATCCGCTGCCTTTTGTTGTTGTGTTTTGAAACAGGTCAACTTCACAAAGTCACAAAGTTGCCCTCGATACCACCGAGTCATTCTCATTGTTTTCCTTAAGAATACATGTTTTACGGTGGAATTCTGTCTAACATCCTGACTTTTTGAATGTAATTGTTTGGCGGAGACATTTTTTGTCCTGCCAGCTTTTCGTAATCAGTGTACTGAAAGCACCTACTTAGCAGTGTTTAGTGGGAAGGGATCATTTTGTCCACACACAAACATGTATACACACACTAGCACCAATAACACACTCATTTACACTCATTACTCATTTAATTGTCAGTCCACTTGTGTGCTTTTTACCTTGTGTTCGTCATGACACACACACACACTATCTTCTGTCACTAGTCAGAGAATAAAATAGTGCATTTGGATTCACTGCGGCAAAAACATGTAAGATATATAAAATACATAAGCAAACACCACAAGACACAGGGACAACATGGCTTCCAGTTCATATCCCAGCTCAAAAGTGCAATTCCTGGTAGAGAGTCAGGTTGGGAATTCAGCAAGGTAATGGCATCTAGGGTAAAAGACCTCTTGAAGTTTTCCAACAATTTTACTCACAATCTGTCAATTTACTCCTATTCCCCGGCCCCGAGGTTGTCCCTAAACCCTAACATGTCAAACCTAACCCTTACCCCAAATCAATTATTTTTTATCTTACCCTAAAACAAACCACTAAGCTTAAAAGGTTCACCTCCTGAAGTGCTGACCATCCAAAAATGCCCCCCAAATCCTCACTTCAGCGATCCGAAACTACCAAATACATCAATACAAGTACACACTAAGGCACACCCACACACACACATTTATGATCCTAATCATGAAACACCTTGTTAAGTCAGACTTATTAATGTTCTCCCCCATTAGCCCCCCCCGTGAGACCCATCCGGCGCTCATTACTCCCTTCACTCCCTTCACACGGGAGCGATCACGTTCCCATCTGCCCCGCCATCAGTCACCATGGAATATTTAAAGCCAATCGGCATGAAGCCTTGCAGAGTGGATTCCAGCGGCTGCCACGTCGGGAGAGATTAAAACCTCACCGACCAAATTAAAGGACAATGCCGGGATTTTTAAACCAGGCCTCTTCCTGCAACAAGTGAACCCTCTCGCTATAGATTACCTTTGTCCACCGTCCATTTCAGAGCGGGACTTTAGTTTTCTGGTTAAAAAAGGTTATTTCTGTAGCGATCCCTTTCAGTAATGTTGTCAGACACTGACACGAATAACAATCTGAGCCTGTCAGTGGCAAAATCAAGCACTTTTAGTGGACGTACTTTGACCGCCTGCCTATGCCCCTACAGATTACGTTGCAGCCATTGAGCCCGTTTCGCGACTGCCGACTGAGCCGATCTACCGGACCAATTCCCGAAACTTTTTGGATCTATTTTGCGGTATAATAGGCGATTTTGTGGATATAGAGGCCAGGTTGAAAAATCCCGGAATTGTCCTTTAAGGGTGAGGACCGAATGCTATGAATGTGATCCTCATCCATCTCTCCATCTATCGCTCTCCGCTGTCAATTTCATCATTTCGTTTCCCGAGTCGAGAGTGAACCTCGCTTTAAAGGACCGCTCCAGCATTTCTTGCGTTTTTTCCATCCTTGTTAATTGTTGTTGTTTTTACATGCACATGCCACGTTTTTTAAATCAGTTTTACCGCTCAAGTTGCAACCCAAGCTAGCTACAGTCCGTAACATGAAATGGAAATTAAAGATAGATTTTTACACAATTACGGCTTTAATTTGCTGCTTTCTTCTTTACTGGGAGTAACTTTTTTATGGTGGAGTGGTCCTTTAAGGCCGTGGGACTCCAGGGTCCAGGATGAAATGATGATGAAAATGAAAACCAGATTAGGAGCCACTGCTTTAAGGCTTGGGTTAAAGGTTTATACGCTGCCTTTAATGCCCTCATCCCTGCCCCGTAGCCTCTTATCTCTATCATTCCATATTTTTATTCTTCCATCTATTGATCTGCTCATTGACTTATTGATCCATCCACTCATTCATCCGTGCATCCATTCATCAATCCATCCACCACGGACAAGAGGACTGCAGTAGCTTCTTAATGTTAATGTCTGTTACAGGCTTACTGTAATCATTAACCACTCCGTAGTGACTCATTGCATTAATGTTTAAGCCTCTTTCTGTCATCTCTACCCCTCCACTGATCCATCCATCCATCAGTCAACACCTCCGCGGACGAAAGGTCTAGCCTTCATTGCTGCAGCACATCTTCTTAGGTCCAAAGAGCCACTGACCCAATGAATCTCTTCTTCTTGACTATTCTTGACCTTCTCGTCCTCCTTTTCTCCTCTTGTTGTTTCTTCTGAAATGCATTTCTTTCCTCGCCTCTGGCTCGATCACAATTTAACAACGTTATTGGCATGACTGTTTATCAGAGGCAGTATTGCCAAAGCACTGGACAGATTCTCTCTATCTCTCTCTCTCGTTTTTTTTTTTTTCTAGTATTGAGTCATAAAATCTCATTTGTCCGGTGCGTATCGGTGGCTAGATTTCAGTCTCTTACATTAGTATTCACATGGAGTGTGGTGTGGAGGTATATGTCAGTCATACGAGTTGCCACACACACACACATACACACACACACAGTCATACGAGTTGCCACACACACACACACACACACACACACACACACAGCTGGCAGCCATCTAAGGCTGATCAAAAATGACTCTGGTACACCTTTGCCCGGTGACCCTTTGCTCTGTTAATCCCAGAAAAGAAATATCATTTGAAGGGAGTAAGAGAAATGAAGGAAAACAGAAAAAGAGAGATCCTGTGTAGAGGAGAGGTGGAAAGGTTAGAGATGGAGAGAGAGAGAGAGAGCACCAGGGGAGAGTGATGGATAAGAAAGAGGGATAAAGAAGAGAGAAAAACAAGTTGCCCTGCTGTGTGTCGCCTCACTGGCTTATTCATCAACTCTCTCTCTCTCTCTCTCTCTCTCTCTCTCTCTCTCTCTCTCTCTCTCTCTCTCTCTCTCTCCCTCTCTCTCTCTGTGAATGCTGGGTCTTATGGTGGAGGGATGAGGAAAAGGGGAGATGAAGGCTTTCTACTGAATCACAATGAGATACAACACAGTCACCTTCATACAGGCGCACACATTCATTCCAGACAAAGTCAAAAACACACACACACACACACACACGCAGCTACTGAGCTGTGACTGAGCTGAACATACAACATACTATTACAATTGAGAGCTGAAGTGTAAATCGTTCTCGTCGACCGTTTCCACAATCAAACGCTTTAAACTTTCTTCTTGTGTGACAGAAAATTGTGTTGACATGTTTATTCCCGAGTGCTCGGCTCTCTCCTGCCCCTCTCTGGCCGTAAAGACACATTACGCCTCACTGAGCAGTTCAGTTCCACTCACAATTGAAACCCTGTTAAGGTACATGAACTATTTCACGCTATTCACGCTCTTCAGCTCGTGATGGATACTGCTTGCACTTTTGTCTACAGTTGCAACCGTGCTGTATGGCATGCTGCGGCAATTTTGAATGGAGCCACTGAATATACAGTATGTACCTTCCTGATTCTCAGCAGGGCTGAGGTGCAGACTGGTGGATACCCTTTGCTAGTGTCTTTTCTGAAGCCGGTGTATAGCAGCTGGGAACCCTCACGGATCTGTATTAGCTTCATATACATCTAAGAAATACATCTGAGATACCAACCCTCTGTGTTTGTGAATTTAGAAATACACCCACTTTTTATGCTGCACATGAGAAGTAGTGGCACTGAGGCAGTTTAAACCTCTTCGTGTTTAGTATTTATTCCTTTCTGAGATGATGCAAAGTTTGCTCAGTCCGGTCTAAACAGCGTGCTTAAGCATTCGCGTGCACAGCAGTGAGCTACATAAATTGGAGGTGAGTCTGCCACCAATTCTCATTGTTGATCAAAGTACTTCCTAGTCCGCAGCCTTTGCACTATTAAATGCACCTTTAAGGCCCAAACGAGATCCCAGCGTCTCATCTTAACCATCCCATGTAATTCGCTTAGTCCAGTAGAGATTTAGAGATACAAAAACATAATGAAAAGCTGAAATAGAAATTGTCTATTGGACTGAGTGTATAGTAGTTTGTGGATGCACAGATCACCTTCCAACAAGTTGCCATCTCAGAGGATGATTTTTAGAATAATGAAGCCTTTGCCTGCATGGATATCTTCCAAACTTTGCATGGTTGGAGCAGTTTTTGTGATAATTAGCAGAACGTGCTTTGAGCCGTTTGAAGCTGTGAGGATGAAGTATTTATCTACGTTCCTCTGCAAGATGCCAGGAAACAGCGGCAAAAACATTCTGACAATCAGAATTTTTCTCAACATGTTTGCGGTTGGGGCGTTTTTTCGATGACATAGTTCATTTCCATTTTTGTTGCCGGCCACAACTGGATCAGTAATGACACCAAGCAACATTAAAAACTTGTTTACTGCTTAAAATTTAAGGGCTGTTTTTATTCAAATGTCATCTGAGAAACTTGGAGGTGTCGGACCGGAAGCCGATCAGGTTTTTCTTACAGTACCACGCAGACTCCCTGCTGACAATTTCCAACCCCCATCTCCTCTCTCCATGTAGGTGTATGGGCCGGGATCCTGATGCCCCAAACCAACATGGAGGTAATCAAGGGTCAGATGGTGGTGCTGAAGGCCTCGTACACCCCGACGCCGGGCACCGACGTGAACACCAACACCATCCTCTGGAACTTTGTTTCCAACAACACCAAACTGGTGAGGAACCGGGGCGGGGGACGCTCTTACCAAAAAGCTGAGTCCGTACAGTACCAGAACAATTTGGTTTTACCATAGCAACTTTACGGCAGGGGTTTCAAACCATGTGCCACGGGGGGGGGGCATTCCAACCAGTCACCACACCAGGTGATGTCACTGACTAGCTCCTCCTCTCTGGTTCAATATGTGCTAGTTGGTGGAGTCACCTGGCTTGAAAAGCTGCAGACTCTCAGCCCTCCGTGACATCTTCATTGAGACCCCACGCTTCATGAGTTATAAAGAACCCTTTAAGAATGGGTGAAATGCAGCAAAGACCATTTTAAAATGACTACATCAAACGTGGAGGCGACCAGTTTACTGTTGTCTTGTTTTTTTTTTTTTTTTTACCAATAACAACAATATCTTTCGCCTTTTGATCACGGTCAATATTTCTGTGCTCTTGCCTCCATGACTTGCCCATGTCGTAAACTGCGCATACAGGCACAGCAGCAAAACCTCTCTACCTTGCCATCTGTGCCTACAATATCTGGGATTACAGTTATGAGGGATGTTTGCCTGGTCTTATACTGTTAATCTGGCAAAGCGCTTCCTTTGGAAACCCTTAGAAATTAATCCAAGAAAAAAATGGCTTACACCTTTCATATAAGCGTGTATTATTTCCTTGCTGCTTAAGTACGCCAGTGTTTGATTTTATTTTTTTCCTGTCTCATCAAAGTAAAGCAAAGGTAGACATGTTGTCCAAATCAAACTGTTTATAAAATCACAAACAAAGGACTTTCCAAGCCTAACTGAGTGATAGATAGTGCTGGTTGCAGTATGTGGACAGCACAATGCATAAGTCATCTGACAATCAATAAATGATAACGATTGAAATGTTAACAGAATATGATCAGAACAAAAGCACATGAAAACAGAGTGACAGGTAGAAGAGGACTGAAAGGGTTTAACAGCGTGGAGGACACAAATAATCTTGGTAGCCTAATCTTCAATTTTTCTGTTGTCCTTTTTTTCTGTGCAGTAAACATGTTATGTAGCGACCTGGCCCCTGCGTATATTGGGCTGTACAGGTGGACTTACCCAAGAGGATGAAAATCAAAAGGAAAACAGGGCACAGAGAACGGTCAGAGAGCTAGAAGAGACAAGGCTGACTCAAAGTGAGGTTCTTTCATGCAGTCTGTCTCTTGCCTTACCGTAATTTGTAACTAGAAAGAAAAAGAAAAAGAATCAACCCCAGCTATCTTAGGCCACGTTCGGATCGCAGCGCACAAGCCAGCTACTAACTAGGCAGGCGGAAATTGAGAGTGTAACGAACGGCTTTTTGCTTGAGGGCGTGTGAAACTTTCTCACAAATCACACCAACCATTTTTCCACCAGTTTGTGTGGATTCTGTGCTGGACCCCAGTTTGCCTCGAGGTTTACCACCAGAACAGCATTTCCCCCACACTGCTGTGACATCTGACAGAAATCCAACACAGCCTAAAGGGGCTAATACACTTCTTTTGATCCCCACATGGTGGAAAGTGGCCCAAACCTAACTCTGCAGTGGGGTCCTTCCTCTGCTGGAACACTACTTTTGGCCTTTCAAAAATACAGGACAGAGAGACAGAGAGACAGAGAGACAGGGAAGACAAAGGTCAGACAGATTCAAGCTCCAAGACGTCACGGTTACGTGGTACCAGGACCACCAAGAGAACTGCTTAAGGAGATGTTGCTAAAATCACGCTTGATTCTCTTGACATTATAAAAGGATAGCCCCCAAAAAATCTGACATGGATGTAAATCAAAAAAAGAGAGACTCTGAAGATCAGTGTAGCCGGAGAAATCGGTGGGTTACATCCATCACAGGCTTCCTTTATTTCCTATTTCTCCACGTCTTCCGCAGATCATCTCCTACACCAAGGACTCCATCAGCGTGAGCAACTCCCAGTTTCGGGGCCGCGTCGGCTTCGCGTCGCCCATGCCCTCCACCAACCTGTCGCTGTACATCAACAACACCCAGGAGTCGGACTCGGGGCGCTACTTCTGCCAGGTCATCATCCCCGGGGACACGGACCTCACCGGCGAGCTCAGCGTCAACGTACAGGGTAAGGCGGTTTCTTCCCCCCCAAAAAAAACAACTTTTGTCAAACATCATCGGACTTTAACCCGACTTCCCCTCTCCCTCTCCCAGTCCCTCCCGCCGTCCCGAAGTGCGCTCTGTCGGGGAAGCCGGTGCTGAAGGGTAACGTGACCCTGAGCTGCAAGTCCTCTGCTGGGAAGCCCATTCCTCTCTACAAGTGGAGGAAAACCAGCCCCACCTCCGAGGTCTTCTTCTCCCCCATGCTCAGTGAGTAGGACCGGCCCAGTAGCCCACCATGAGCTGCTTATCCTGTGCTGGGTGTAACTGAATGTTTGTGTTGCTGCAGCAGTTGTTCTAGAAATGTACGAGACCTCAGCATTTCAAACCACGTTTTACATCTAATCTGTAATTGTAATCTGTAGTCTGTAATCTGTAATCTGTAATCTGTAATCTGTAATGTAATTATGGCTTCCTGTGTTTTAAGGAATTGGAACTGGTGGTTTGTAGCGCCCGCTCCTAAATAAACGCTCATCTAACGTCTCAGTAAACAGACCAAGTGAAGACTGCGGCTGCATCTGCAGGTCGCTCACCCAAAAAGGAGTTTTACCCAGCAGACATTTATGTTTGTGTCACGGCTGTCTGTTTGTTTTGATGTCAGGATTGAGGGGACGCTTCAGACACAGGAGTTCGTCTGACTTAGATTGAGGCCAGATTTGTCATTTCAGAGTCCGTAAATGATCCACCCTTTCTCCTGTTTGTGTCAGCGGCTCTCCTTATTTTACCCTCAGTCAAGTTTCTTCACTTTTGGTATTTGTTTCACCCTTAATGTTAGGAGTTAACTGGATGATTGCGATTGTGGCATGAAATTGTGATGTTGATTTAGGAATTTTGTTCCCCATGTGTAGTTCTGATTTGTCGCATGCTTCATTATGATTGAAGTAATATTCTCTATGCACTAAAATGGTGCTCAGCTCCTCAAAGAGACGCTTTCAGGCGCATCCTCGGTGTGGCTCGCGCTGTGATCTCGTCTACGTGTGACTACCTGCGTGTGAACATTTGCACATACGCGTGTTTCAGATGAGAAGGTGGGCACGCTGAAGCTGAGCAACCTGAGCAGCAACATGTCAGGGAAGTACATGTGCACAGCCAGCAACACCGCCGGGTCGGAGAGCTGCTACGTCAACCTGGAGATCATCAGCTGTACGTATGGCGCACAGGACCACCGAGACATGATCGCACTCACAAATACACACACACATATACACACACACAGCCTGATTGTTTTTGGCCGCCGTGATCAAGGGCCTCTCATTGGACATGTCTTGTGCGTTAAGCTGCTGTTTCCATCATGACCAGAGCTTCACCAAAAAATGAGTAACGGACAATAAAACATTAAAGGCGCTATGTGTAGTAGAATTTTGACATCAGTAAATCGCTACCACATTTATTTGAGACAAGTGGTAAAAGTACTGCACTTTACAGGAAGAGGGCGCTGTTCTCCCAGCACAAACAGAGCCGGAGGTTTTTTTGCAATGGTAGATTGGTGAACGAGAGAAAGAAGATGGAAAATCACTTCCAGCGTGTTTATCCTCTTTAGTAAGGAGAAAGGGGGGCGGGTAGCAGCGTCCTCTTTGTGACAGGAAGCAACAAGTTTAGGAGAAATCCAGTCTTCATTTTGAGAAACTCACTGTCATAGTATATGTGCCTGATGCGTAATCTGTGTGTGTTATTCCCGCGGTCTGTTTTTTTTTAGCCACTAACGCCGGGGTGATAGCTGGCGCCACGGTGGGCTCAGTGGTGGGCTTCATCGTCATCCTCTTCTTCCTCATCTATCTCGTGAAGAGGGGGCGCGAAAACGAGGACGACATGGCCAACGACATCAAGTGAGTTCATCTGTGCAGGCTTTCTCAACGGTTGCATGTACACAGTATTTTAGAATTAGGAATGAATACCATCTTGAATATATCAAGATGAGCATGTGTGGTTCGGTCCAATGGTTTCGACCATCGTGGCGCTCTTGTATCGTTCATACATTTCCGCCAAGGAAGTCGTACATACCTTCGGGAACTCATTGACGTCACTTCCTGTAGGCCCACAAACACGCACAGAAAGAACATTCTGAATTCCAACTGAAATGGAATCCGGAATGCGCTGGTCTGTTCCGGTTTGAGGTTATTAAATCGGCCATTTCTCTCCTGATTGGGGTATTATCCTGATGAATGGAACTTTAGTCAAGGTTAATGCTTCTTACCGCACCTGGAACGGTGGAGCTCAATTTTGCTGAAACGACTTGACGACGAGGTTTGTAGTTGTAGTTTGTATTTTCAGAATTTGGTCAGATAGTTTAATTGCCCTGCAGCGCCACCAAGGTGCTGGAGTTAAGAGGTACACGTTCATCAAGAAAGCTCAAGAAACACGAACGCGGCTCAAGGTTTGCGGAATGGCGCGTTCCCGTGTCACAGAAAGCATCGCCGGCCCTTTGCCACCGTGTCAAACCCAGCTTGGTGGGCTTGTTCCAATCCAATCCAACTTTATTTGTTAAGCACTTTAAAAACAACCACAGTGGACCAAAGTGCTGTACAGGATAAATAAAGACATAGTAAATAAATGGTTCACAAGAAATTGCAATAAAAAAATGAAGCATAAGTATAAATAGCAGCCACACAATAAGAGAAACAATAAAATAAAATCAAAAATAAATAAATAAAAATGAAATAAAATAAAATAAAATGAAAGTCAACGTCTCACATAGTGTTAAAGGCCAAGGAGAAAAGATGGGTTTTAAGAAGGGATTTAAAAACAGACAGAGAAGAGGCCTGTCTGATGTGGAGAGGCAGATCGTTCCAAAGTTTTGGAGCTGCAACTGCGAAAGCACGATCCCCTCTGAGCTTCCTCTTAGTTTTTGGCACGCTTAGGAGCAGCTGGTCAGCTGACCTGAGAGAGCGCGGGGGTGGGTGCATATGGGTGTAGAAGCTCAGAGAGGTAGGGCGGGGCAGGGCCGTTGCTTGTCGTGTGTGTCATCCGCTGTAAACTGACCCTGCCTCCCCTTCCGCCTGGCAGGGAGGACGCCCAGGCTCCCAAGCGCGTGTCGTGGGCCAAGAGCGGCATGGGCTCGGACATCATCTCTAAGAACGGCACTCTGTCGTCCATCACCTCCAGCCCCCACCACAAGGACCCCTCCCTCCACCACGACCACCACCAGCACCTGCAGCAGTACCCCCAGCGCCCCCCGTCGGACACCGCCTCCATCGTCACGGCGGCGGGCAGCACGGCCGGGTACCGACCTCCCCGCCAGCACGGAGCCTCCACCCCCACCCACTACGGCTACGACAGCGGCAGCGCCACCCTGCCCCGCGGGCAGCCCGTCTCCTCCGAGGCCAGCGCCGACGGGAGCCCCCCGCCCAGCGGAACGGAGCGCTCCACCCGGCTGCCCCAGGCCCAGCCGCTGCCGCAGACCTACGGCCAGCCTCAGCGCCGGCACCAGGCCGGGCCCTACCCGCCGCAGATGCCCACCTCCGTGGTCACCGCCTCCAACATCGCCCGGATGGGAGGGGTGCCCATCATGGTGCCCGCGCAGAACCAGGCCGGCTCGCTGGTCTAACGCGGCGTTCCCTCTAACGCCCAGGAAGGGCCAGCCACGGGAACGCCGCAGATACTTTTTAAGCTAGCAATTAGAGGAAAAGCTCATATTCACTTCCTGACACTTGCTTTTTGCGCCGAGAAGCTTTTGATACAGTCAAAATGCAGCGACAACGGGCAAGACTTTAAACACAGACTGTGTTGACTTGCTTCCAGTATACTCAAGTCTTTTATATCCAGTATGCACTGTATGGAAAGTATGTATAGATATGACTTTCATACACGTGTGCAGTATCTTCTTTTCTATCGTATCTTATCGTATTTTAAATGTTTTGATCTTTTAAATGTCATATTCATTTCCTTTCCTCCTGAACGCTCCCGTCTTGCAAATTTCGAAGGATGAGACAAACCTGGATCGTCGTTGGCGGAGCGTTTTTGTTTTGCGCACGAGGCTCGAGGATGCATCTCCTAATGAAATGAGGAAAGGGTCACGGAGGTCACGGGGGTCGCCGTTTTATCCATCATCTCCCTCAATGCTCTTAAACAACCAAATGGAGGATTCATCAAGACCAAAAATAGCTATAAACACACAAAGTATATGGATTCTATTTAGAGGCTAGAGCGATAGAGAAGGCTTGGGTGAGATATACGAGGATAGTATGTATTAATGACTAGCTAGCATCATGCATCCTGTCAAATTTAAAGATCTATTTTTGGCTTTGCTTCTGTCGGCTTATGAAATGCTCTTAGGCTCGATGCTTGAGACAGATTAGAACAAAGCTTCTTATAATACGGGGCACCGGTCACACCAGTGTAGCGACTTTGTCGAGCATATCTGAGTCCACTCCTGAGTTGTAATAATTTATAAGTTGGCTAGCTGCACAGAAATTGTAAATACAATATTTATTTTCTGTTAAACGTGTGACAGACGGCTCATTGCATACGGTTAGGCACGGCTTGTACATACAGAACGATACAGGTGATATGTTTGCCTACAACACTGGATACCAAACCAAAGATATATCGCTTTGTTATGTTGAAATGCTGTCTTTTATTATTATTGTTATTATAGCAACAGGCCTTTTTGATTTACTCCCATAAGCTACAGGGTTTTTTGCTTCTTTTTTTTTTAAAGAAATTGTTTCTTTCCCCCCTTGACGTCCACCGTCCTCGCTAACACCTGGTAGCAGGAACAGAAACAAAAGCAGGCGTGAAAGCGCTTTGAATGTCCTCGAAGGGGCGCTCGGTTAGTGATCGAGCAGTTCCTAGTGTGAGAGGATAAGAAACAAACGCAATCCCTCGATAAAGTTCATGAATCCTATTATGATGTTTTATCGAAAACCTATAGATGAGTAGATCAAAAATCTGTTGGCTTAAGACTACTGAACAAAATAAGCACTGAGTAGAATAGCTGCCACACAAAGTGTTTTTGAGCAAATCCACGCAAACACTGATATTTCCACGACCTTAGTTCAGCCAATATCTATGAATACGAGCGGCGCTAGCTCATACTAGAAGACCCAGAGACAAGGCACTGCTCTGTGATCAAGAGCCAACAGCCAATTAGACACTGAGCTTGTGGACATTGTTGGTTTGAATGTAACCAAAAGCAGCTTTGATTCGCTGTAGGACTACAACGTGTCTCCAAATGAATAGAGACCCGATTAGCAACTGTAAACGTCCGACTGTTACCTTTTATTTATGGCCTTTTCACCTCGCTCTGGCCACTTCCAAGTCCCTTGCAGCTCTGGCGAAATAGCATCTGTCTCTATGTGAATTTAAAAAAAAAAATAGATATATGTATATAAAGAGTGAACGTACCATTCATTCTTCTGCTGTATTGTCATTACACTGGAGCACATTTGTTGTTGTTGCTTTTTTTTTTATGTGCACAGAGGGTCAGGATGGAAAAAGGGAACAGAAATGACCACTTCCAAAAGAATGCGTCATCTTGTAATTTGGGGTTGAAGTGAAAGATTTCCTCCAAATGAAATGAAGTGAGTTTTTTTCTTTTTTAAAAGAAGCTTTTCTGCAAAGGTCCAGCCTGGAATTGGAGCATAGAGCTATCTGGTTGACGCAAGGGACGACAGGATGTGACGGCAAAGTGTTACGTGTATTTTGAAGCTGTGATGGGTTTTGTTCAGGTTTGTATTGTTTGTATACATCGGAGGAAAACGGACCTTGTATTTTTAGGTGAGATCTGAGCTGGAATCAATTTAAAAGATCTGAAAGTTGTGAGATTATTTTACCATCAGTAAGTTGAGTGTACATTATGGACTTTAAAATGTATCGAAGACAAGCCTTTATTTTTTTTAAACTGTAATGTATGGTAAACAAATACATGGGCAGATTTTATAAGCAGTAAATGTTGCAATGTTGCAAATTGTATGAATAAAAACACTGTGCTCACTGTCTCTGTCAGTGAGTCAGAACCATAACGGATTGTATAACTTCACAAATTGGTGGCCAAACCTGTGCTTATTTATGTAGGTCTCTGCTGACCTTCCATATTAATGTTCATGGAAAAGGCTTTGTATAATATTTCCAATTAAAAGGTGAAAGGTGTTTTTTTTCCCCCTTTTTTCAATTTTTTGTGAAGTGAAGGATTCTGAGATAATTCCACTTGTTTCCAATGCAGCTTCAGTTGTTTCGACAAAATGACACTCGATTATAGAAGATTCTCTCTCATACTAGTATTAAGAAATTGACACTTGATACAGCAAGTTCATTCGAATTGGGAATCATCTTGCAATGATCTCATCCTATTGGCAAAGAGAACATTAGATGACTTCTGCAGTGTCTTTAATAGTTATTTGCTCATAAAAGCGCTGCGACGGGGAGGATGAAAGCAGCTTGCAGAAGAGTGGAAGGTCCTGAGGTAAAAGCAAACCTTTGTCTGTGTCTCCACCCTGTGGTGATGATAAACCAGTAGCGGGAGGGAAAGTGACAGCTGGCACCCCTGCTGGTTGCATTAATTCTTGAGAAAGTCCCCAGTCATCTTCAAATTAACAAATACAAATGTACAAACATATTGTGATTAACATTTAACCGTGTGGCCTTAACCACAACAGTCATTTTTGAATGGAAAGTATTAAATACTGTAAGTTACAATAAAATCCATGGCAATAAAACCTTGTAAACTTGTAAAAATAATTTCAACCACCAGAGGGCAGCATGGTGACTTTCTTTCCCTGTAGAAAAGAAAGGGAGGCAGTGGAGCAATAATCTATTTTTAAAAGGACACTATCATCAAAGTTAATTGCAGTTAATTAACTGTACACGTTCCCCACCTCCTCCTCGTGCATATTATGGGCTTTTTGTTTACAACCACATAACGGTAATGATTATGTTCCATGCTGAAACCCACAAAGACAGAGGCAGCGAAGGCTGTTAGGGTAGAATGTTTATTAGAATTTGCGATTAGCAATGTGACATTCACCTATGTGGCTCAAAGGAAGTCATAAATATGCTCAATATGTACGCCTTCGTTCAAATGAGCTCATCTCTCCGGGGGAATGACGTTCAAGGAAAACACACCTCCAACGTGGCTGAAACGGGGTGGAACGCACGAGATCACTCTGATGACACGGTAAATAAAAGTATAAAATCAGCAACAGAGTGTTTATCAAATATTCAGATACAAATTAAAAGAAATTACAAAAAAGTCAGAAGATATTGGCTTTAAAAAAAAAAAAAAGAAAAGAGAGAGAACAAAAAAAAAAAACGTAACACGCTGCACCCGTAATAGTTTTGTGGTTGTTTCTTTCGCATGGAGCTACGGTAGTAAACTGGCAGAAAAAGGTGCATGGCTTTTGTATTCAAATGAATTAGGTTTACGTTTTTTGTTTTTTTTTCATCTAGAACGATGCAGGGAGATGATCACAGGTAGATGCAACATGGCCATTGGTTATCTGTACAGTCCTTATGAACAGAACGGTCAACGAAACAACTCGGGCCGGAGCTCAGTTCAAAAAAACACAAGCGCCAAAACCTGATGGTCGTCTCCGTTACGGGGGAAAAAAAAGAAACAACAAAAGAACGAAAGAAAAAGCGACAACGAGAGAAAATTCATCCCTGTACCGGTGTGGTTGTGAGTAGCATATCATGCTCCGTTAGTAAAGTCCTTTTTTTTTTTAAAAGCGAGACCGGTTCGCCCCGCTTCGTTAAGTATTCAGATGGCGGCCATTTTGGGTCTGGCCTGAGCTTTAGTGTTGCGGGAGGACAAGGTGAGCTCAGCGAAAGGCAGTCGTCATAGTTGAGGTGAGTAAGGTACGATAATGTCGATGGTGAGGATCCATGGCTGATCATGGTAAAAGAGGGGAGGTCATGCAGCTTTGTGGCCAGAGGCGTGCAGGGCTGCTGGGTTGGAAAAGCCCTCGGGGTGGTGGGGGGGAGAGAGAGAGAGTCTCCGTCACACACTCTGGCCTGGCGGTGCTTTAGGTAGGACACAACACTGGAGAAACAGAAAATAAGGGTTTTTTCCCGATGACAACGTTCACCAATTATAATCCTAGGTTTCACCTCCCTCGTGTACAGCGTCGACTCAAATGTAGGGGTCGCTAGGATAAAATCTGAGCAAATGTGAGTCAGAGGAGTCTAATGTGTTGTTGGAGAACCCCTCTAAAGGGATATTTCAGGTGCTTCAGTTTATCCTAAAACCTCTTAAAGCCTGTGTTTGGGTCACTGAGACATTAGAGGAGGTCGTTAGCATTTGTTAACAAGTAAAAAATGGGGCTAAAAAATGATTATATAAATCATAAGCAGCACCCCCTAAAGGATTTATACTGCTTTACTAACACTAGAGAAAAAAACAGTTTTCAGCTTTGAATTGAACTACCATTCCTTTTTTATCCTTTTCCTTAAATATTTATCCTGTGATAAATTGTGCAAAAAAAGATCTAGTGTTACCTTTTAATATGTAGTCAGTTAACAGTGTAGGCACCTTCTCACTGTCCTCCTTCATGGCATAAAGAACTGTGGAAGAAAAACACAGTAC
Organism: Hoplostethus mediterraneus; assembly: GCA_034670385.1. Lineage (NCBI taxonomy): Eukaryota > Metazoa > Chordata > Actinopteri > Trachichthyiformes > Trachichthyidae > Hoplostethus > Hoplostethus mediterraneus. The sequence goes on from JAXDDW010000005.1 coordinate 12,876,831, forward strand.
AGTGTCTCTTAACTGGGTTGGAAATACACAAGACATTGAACTAAAAGATGATAGATAGATAGATAGATAGATAGATAGATAGATAGATAGATAGATAGATAGATAGATAGATAGATAGATAGATAGATAGATAGATAGATAGACATAACACTTACTATTTGTGATCATCTGCAGGTCGTCAACAGATGGAGGGGTTCCTTTCTTCTCAAAGGGAATTACTGTGTTTAGATACTGAAACCAGAGAGAGTCCAGGTCAAAAACAGCGTTATGATATTTAACTTGAATCACTATGTGGCCTTTACATGCACACTAACAATACATGTGTCATCTTATCTCAAAATTATTTTTTTCTTTCATATTTGTTGTGGAAACAAGTGGAGTTATTTCACCCTAATGGCAGAATGTTTCACTTGTTTGAAGAAAATAAGATATTAAGACTCAATATGAGTGGTTAAGACGGACATTTCTTGCAGTGTAACACAGTATAGCGCTTACACTGTCAAGACAGATCAAATGACATATTGATCCCTGTGTAAACTAAACATAGAGGTTTGTATTGATGTTAAAGGGGAAGTTCACTCAAAAAATGAAAGCTGGTCAGATGCTCTCAGAAGGTGTTAGAAGGTGTTATAAGTCCACTCTTGTTGAAATCTGAATGTATTTGTCCATATAGATTACATTCATTTAAAATATATATTTGAATATACTTCCAGACATATACATATAGGAAGGATATATTTCCAGTATCTACTGTACAGGTACAAATACATTTTTGGGATTGTGCTGAATCAATGATCATCCATCAATGATCATCAAAAATGTGACTTTTGATACTTTGACCCCTTTAAAAATGTAACCTTTGACCTCACCTGTTTCTCATTCCCTGTGCTTCCAAATGTCTGTCTGATGCCCGTCTGCAGGATGTTGGACAGTCCCTCCATACTGAAACGCTGCAGAATCACACAACCAGGAATCAAACACACACACACACACACACACACACACACACACACACACACACACACACACACCCCATCATTAAAGAGACTGAGCATGCATTAAAGGAACACACAGACTTAATAAGCTCTTTGATCAAACTTGGACTGGGAGCAGTTTCACTCTCTGATCAAATGTGATTTATTTGGATGCCAAAAAAGTAAGCATACACCTTTAAGCGTCCAGGTTGCCGATATCACATTACGGTAAGACAAGAAAACGAGTTTCAACGATTATATTAATATTGCATCAGCAGCACGAAGGCATATACATTCATCAGGTATAACCAGCAGTTGCTGATGAAAGCACTGAGGAACAAGCTTCCATTAAGCTTTTCCTCTGTTACCGGGACATGAGCGGGCTGGACTAGGCAGTTACTGTATGCAGAGGATGGGCCACTTCCACTTTAGGATCTTTCCTGGAAGAGTTTTATGAGGCTAATGGCCTTGAGATCCATTATGCTACCAGTCATTTGGAAGGAGAGCGAGACAGAGAGCCGCCCGGCGATGCGGTTTCACCTTTCTCTACTTTACACCGGGAGGATTAAACACTCACAGGCAACGTTACGGCTTCATTAACGGTGAAAAATACACTGATGAAAAGTGCAGGTGTGTGACCCAAAGTTATGAGGGGGTACACTCTCACGAAGAGCAACGTAGCGGCAAATAAAGAGGTAGACTACGATCTCCGGTCAGCCATCATTATGAGGCAGAAAAAAAAACCCTCTCTCTCCTCATATCCACCTGCTAGTGCGTACCGTGATGTATATCAATCAGGTGAGAGAAATCGCATTCCCGCTCACATCCCTCACCCACCCACGCACAGACACACTGGCTTCACATCAAAGCTGAAACCCACACCACTTCATCTCTCTCCCTCCCCTCCCTCCTCTTACCTTGACAGGCATGTTCCCCGTCTTCTCCGTCCGCCCCGTGGCGTCGGCCTCCCCCCCGCCGAGGGCCGCCGTCCCCCCTCCTCCCTGCAGGCTCAGGGCCTTGTCGCGGCGCCTGCGCTTGCCGCCGCCGTCGCGCTGCTCCTTCTGCCTGTTCTGCACCTCCATCAGGGCCGTGATGAAGGTGTTCTTCACCTCCTTCTCGAACTCCAGCTCGTCGCGCCGCGCCAGCTGGCCGACCAGCTCCTCCGAGTAGTCGCGGATGGCGGCCTCCACCCGGCGCAGCAGCTTGACCAGCGCCGAGCTCGGCATCAGGCTCAGGCCTGGAGGATGGATGGGAGGAGGAGGAGGAGGAGGAGGAGGAGGGGAGGGGGTGAAGAAGGAGTTGGTTAATCTCCATACTGTCATAGAATAGAATAGAATAGTTGCAGTTCCTGGAGTATTCCTGGAGTACCGTTAAGTGTAAACTATTACTACTGTGCTTTGACCCTTGCACATCTCACTGTATATAATTGTATAATTGCCTTACAGGGGACCAGTAAAGTTCATGTTATGTTATAAGAGCGAACCGCTAAATGCCTAAAATGGAAAATGGAGATGGAAGTATCCTCATAATGTATTATTGATGTTAACACACACACACACACACACACACACACACACACACACTAAAATCAGGCAGATACTAATATGCGACAGAGGACAAGACGTCTTCTTGATCTCTCACCTACAGGACCTGCCGCAATGAAATGACTCATCCAATCGGGTGTGTTGCCAACTTAAAAAAAACAAAAGCGTAGCAGGGTAGGACCGGGATGCCGGTCCTACCCTGCCTCTCACTCACATCTTTTCTGTCCAACTTTCACTGTAATTAACCCAAGAATACCCAAAAGAAATCTCATTTGACTAAAGGTGTAGAAAAGGTGTAGAAAAGAAAATGCGATGAATTCTACTTCAACAAATTCATCTGGAGGTTCACTACAGCGCAGTGAGTGCAAAATACATCCGTCTTAACAAGTCATTTAATCGTCTTATTGTTAAATCTTAGTTTTCATAAAACAGGTGATGTTCATTTCCAATGCAAAACAAGAATTTCCTTGAATCAAGTGTCATTTTCTTGATACTAGTGATCGAGATATTGTTGTTTCTGGAAAAGCCTTGAAACAACAACAAGAGGGATTCTCTCACCCATAGGCAGAACCTTTCACTTGATTAAGAAAGAAGACTGAATATATGACCAAACGACTTGTTAGTATGGATGTTTTTTGCAGTGTGTAGCTGTTGTCCTTGAACGTGGTGCACGTCAAGCATGGGATACCTATCAAATGTTCATTATAGTGGATCTGCCATAGGTTATTCACTGTCATTCATTTCCAGTCTATGTCAAGGTCTCATTTGAGAGGGGCTCATGCCTTACCTCCTATTCTTTCTTTATTGCTATTGATGTTGAGGAACTTGCTTCCAGGAGCATCATTTATTGCACCCTAAAGGGTATTGCCTCACTGCCATTATAAAGACTGATCATCCTCCCTGCATAGTTGCCCTTTGTGTGCTCTCTTGTAATAGAGTTGTCCACTCGTGGTCAGAAAACAGTTGAATATTTCGCTTTTTCATGGACTCAGGGGGTCTGGTAGGGGCAGCAGGAACCTAAAAGTCGCACCTTTTTGACAGAAAAGTGTCCAGGTCCAAACCCCTGAGCAAGAGAAGTATGTAACTTAACATGTTCCCCTTGCTGCCTAGGTGCCAGTGAGCAAGGCAGGGACTAAAAGAGAGCAACGCATGCTTCGCCTTCACTTCCCGGTAGTGTGGTTTCCGGCTACCTTCATAGGAGCAGTTGTTGTTGGAGGCCTGCGACAGCTGCTTGATCTCCTCCAGCAGGGAAGGGTTGGTCCTGGGGGAGCAGTGGCTGCTCTCCTCCTCGTCCTCCTCCTCCGTCTCGCCGGGATCAGGAGAGTTCTCCATCATCTCCACGATCTCCTCAATGACCTGGGAGAGAGAGAGAGAGAGAGAGAGAGAGGTGGACGGGTAGATGGATGGACAGAGTGAGGGATGGACAGCAGGGAGATTAGGAGGGCAGGGAAAGCACATATACATCCATATCCATCCATTTGTCGGTGGAGTCTGGCCGCGTAAAGAACGAAAGGCTCCTCTCTAAGTGAGCAAATCATACCGATATGTATTATTGATGATAGCTACAGTGCACCAGAGAGCCTTGATAGATTTAGGCAGGCATCTGTGTACACTCCTATTCCTGCATGATCTAAGAGCAGTGCAATACTAGTTTTATTGTACACTATAGGGAGGCCTCTCATATGCAGCATGCAGGACAAACAACAGTCAATATGCTGTTAGGAGGTCGTTTAAGGACATAAACACACATGTATGCACCCTGCTCATTTGACTGGTGGGCTTGTGGGTAAGTTTGTGAGTAAGAAGTAATCGGAGACAAAGGGCAATATGATTGGAGGGATTCGAACCCATCACCTAGGTTTTATGTCAAGCCATGTGAGGAAGCTTTCTTTATCTATCAAGTCCCCATTTGATCCAAGCTGTACCTCATGCAAGGTATCAAAGTAGGACACACACACACACACACACACACACACACACACACCTGATCAGCTGTGATGAGAGGCTCCTCGTTCAGGCAGTTGGCGTTGTCGTTCTTCTCATTCATCTCCTCTTCCTCTTTTTCGTGGATCTGCAGAATGTGAGGCGAAACAGGATAATGAATGAACCATGAGTTAATAAGTGACGGAGGTGAAACTTCATAATTTTTAGTAAGTAATCGCCTCTGGACAGGGCAGACATTAATCATTGATAATTACAGGAATTAACTAATTTAGTAATGCCAAAACCCCATGTATCAATTTAGGGAAAATTGTGCCTGGTGGTCATTGCTCAATAATTATCATTCAATTTATTTTCACACACTTTTAGACAATTTTGTAGATGAAATGTTTTACATTCGCTGTTCTAAACACACAGGGTCTGGTAGGTCTTTCCTGGCACACAGGAAGTGATGCGTTTTACGTTTCTGGCAGCAGCAACAGCGGTTTGCTTGTAATAAACAGAAGAAGAAGTGGGTAGTTAGCATGAGCAGCGATAGCCACCGTGGCTGAACAGACGAAGAAAAGAGCGCCACCTACAGAAACTCAAACTTCATCAACAGAAAATCCAAGGAAAAAGACATCACGGTGCAGCGAAGATGGAGACGACCAGGGTTCGAATCTGACCCGCGGTCATTTGCTGCATGTCTTTCCTTCTCTCCCATACCTTCCTGTCTCTCTCTCACTATCTCTGTCAATAAATGGATAAAAAGGCCAAAAATATATCTTAATTTTTTTTTTTTTAAAGAATCTCCTGGATTGCCATGTTACATTTAAAATGGTCGAGAGACTTTAGATCAAAGGCAGAATCGAGCTCCACTATGCGCCTTTAGGTCCTGTTCTCAGTGCGTGGACAGCATATTCCAGCCCTCTGGGGTTAAAGCGTCTGAGTGCTGGCTTTGACCAACCCAGACGTGGCCTGGACTGCTAAGTGCCGGCTGTGCAGCTGTGTGTGACAGCCTGACTTGGAGGGAGGGAAGAGAGGAACGTCTGTTGAACGGCGGGTCGGTCGAGGTTGGCCAAGCGTGTCTCAAAGTGTCAGCGTTACGGCCGAGCCTCGGAAACGAATGAAGCCGCTCGCTCCCTCCGTTTTGGACACGTAGACGTTAAAATTGATCACGCACTCACAGGCCCTTTCGTTCACAGTTATCCAAAAAAACCATCAGACATATTGGCTAAGCGATGTGAAGAGACACCAGGAGACATAGAGGTCATGATGTCTTGTCGCTTTGACTGCACGGCGTTGCCATCTTTGTCTTTGTCTTCCCTCAAGCAAAAGTATCCAAAATGTTACCTGATCGCTTTTTAGTCTTATAGTCAAATAAAACCCCTTTCTAAAGCTTTCTATGGGCTCTGATTTCCTCCACCCACAGGTCTCCAAGCACGATGCTCCAAAGTGATCTAATATTGCATTATGAAGACAAGGTCTCCACAAATTAGAAAAAAATAAACTAAACTTAGTGTGAGATTAAATTGCCAATAATGCAGAAGTGATGTAAAGCGCCACCAGTGAAACCAACCAATGACCCCACTTCTTACTTAAATGCAGAAAGTAAATCAGAGTTTTGAATCACAGTGGGCTTTGAGATTTGCAAGGACATTTTTCCCCTGGTGAATATGAATATAAACCTGCACACCTATAATAGATACAGTAAAATGTTCTTCAAAAGAGGATCATATTTTTTCTCCGTAAAACGGATCACTCTGGATTAATAATCATTCAAGGCCTGTAGCCAGTGGCTGCAAAAAAAAAAGTACATCCCACACCCCCAATTGATGAAAGCATGGAGGAAGTGACTGAGGACTGTTTTCTGGGGACATGAGCAGATTCTTTCTGGTTCAAAACCGGTCGCACTTCTAATGAAATGAAGCTGATTTAAGCATAAAAGCGGAAATATACATTATGGGAGTCCACTCATGGCTAATGCTGTTGACATGCTTCATGGAGCCACCAGTCGAAATGTTCATAATGCATGATGCAACTCAAGCAAGTGATTACCTGAGGGGAAACTGTATATTGCATCATATCAAGATAAAATAAAGTAATAGTAAAATATTTCAAACCATGTGTCAGCTCAATTCTATGAGTATTCCCCCCTTTATTAGTCAACATAGGTGAAGCTTAGTTAGTTTGGTTAGTGAAACCAAATGAAGTCAGCTCTTCCAAAACATCTTATTCATCTAAAGCCCCGACAGGCCTTTACAGTTTCCGACTGGATGATCCCAAAACTAAACAAGGAAGTGGAACGGCACGTACCTCCTGGTCAGAAAGGTTGCCGTTGAGTCCCTCTGAGTTGGGGTTGTCCCAGCTGGAGATGTAGTTGTCCGTCAGAGCATCCCACACACTGCAAAATAACACACAAACACACACATGTAAGCAAGAGGAACTTTCAGCTACTGAAAAAAAATCAAAAAACTGAATTTAAGTATTGATAGAAGCATCAAAATATTATTTGCGCCATCTATTAGCTGGTGTATGAAGATAAGATTCGGCCATACAGTCATATAACAGCATTAAAGGAGAGTTTTTTATGCTGTTTCCTGGTTTTACTTGGCCCTCTGTTCAGCAGCCTGCAACTCTATCAACATTTCAATGAGGCAAGTCAATAACGCCAATCAATAGGAAGAGCTGCAGGCTGGAGAGGTACAATGCACGACGGAAAAAAAACCGCACTGCTCGCTACTCCTTGCAAGGTGTCCCGAGAAGAGATTTAGATAAAAGCCTCTCACATCATTGTGTCTGACGTCCCCGCAGCCCGCCGGAGACGGTGGAGAGCGTTTGTCCGAGGAGGAATGACATAAAACTGGAGGAAAACTCTTCCTTTGTCTCCAGCCCTTTGTGTTTTTTTCTCCCCCCCTACCCTGGGTGGAGGTTGGCTCAGGCCTCATGCCCTGCTCCCAGTGGCACTACCCACACCCAGTCACACTGGGAACAACTGGGCCATTCATCACAATGCTTACCTCACTGGACATGCCTACAGTGGGGGCACGCAATGCAATGCTCATGTACGCCAACAAACACTTACACACACACACACACACACACACACTTGCCCTGTGCAAATGTCTCGTCTGGCCAACAGCAACTCAATGTCACAAAGCTGTCCTGCTGTGTTTGCTGGCCTGCTGCCACCGAGGGGGGAATCAACCTATTTCACATCCCAGTTTCCAATCAGCTTGTCGGACTCGTATCTGGGTTTCTAATCGGACGGGGAATGAACACGACCGCGGGGATTGTGTCAAAATATTGGCGACAGAGTGTTTCCAACCAAGAGGCCGATCTGTAATCAGCGATTTGATAAATGGTAAATGTTACTTATCGTCTTTGAGAGAGTGTTATCATTTCAAAGAGTCAAATTGGACATATGGTATCTGAACTATCCAGTTTCATAACAACCTATCAGTGTTTTGTGTATTATTTCAAGAGTTATTTCAATTTTCCACGCCAATGGATAGCAGCATCCACAGAAAACACCTCAACACAACATTAGGCTTTCCGCAATGCTGCTGACGTCACTCTTATTGAGCATCTACTTCAAGAAAGATAGCTCAGTTGATGTTTCTATTGATGACCTTGACTGGATTCTGTGCCTGAGATCAGTAGGACTACTGGGGCAAAATCACCGACGTGTGAAATCCACTTAGCGTGAAATCCACTTAACGCGAAGTCACGGCGCGGACTATTGCAAATTGTTGCTGAGACAGAGAAACGCTCGGTTCAGAGGTGGTACAGTAGCCATATGCGTTGGCTCTGCCGTATCTGTACTGGCTTCCCCTGTCTGTGCCAATACTATTTTAGTGCGTGTGTGAGCTCATGTCTTGGTAACAACACACAGGAAGCTGTCGTCCGACCCTCTGCCCTCAATTAACCCTCTCAAAGCCGGTCAAGCCTCGTGGTTCGTTTTCACAAGCCATTTCACATTGTCTTCAATGTCACTTTATCTGTGGGCGCTGGCATATTAGCGTGTGAAGGGTTTTTCAGCGGTGCGTCATCGTGGCTTGTTAGTTCGTTAGTTAGTTTGTGTGATTCCAGTCCAAGATTTCTCTCCGTACACCTACAGCTGGGCTATTTTTAGCAAAAGGAGGAGGGTCATTTTTCGCACAGTGTGATGACGTCTGTGTTTCCGCCTCAGAGCCCGTTAGCAAATGGAGGCGGTGCCGGCTGTCAGCTGGCGGAGAGGCAGCGACCGAGACGGACGGCAAAGCCAACTGAGGCGTGCAAAAATACACGTTGAATAATTCAGCGTGCAGAACTGGCTGAGGACCGGGCTGGGTGGGGTCACGGCGCAGACTGACTGGTTGTTTGTGTTTGTGGTTGCTGTGGCATATCTGGTCACTGGTGAATTGGATTGAAGTGTTTTTGTCTTTTTTCAACTGTGGGATAGGGTTGTTTTGGTCCTGATTTGGTGCTAGCGTAGCACCGTCAAACGACATGCCACTGCTCGAGTGAGATGAAAAGCAGAGTGAATCCATTCCATCTTCTACTTTCACATGTGGCCATATTTCCATTTGGCCATTTTAGTATGATTATTCTTTCTTATTCTTCTGCTGAAAAAGAGACGTTCAAAAAGGCATTAGCACTGGTGCTTTTTTGAGATACAAAAGAGGAGCATTTGTTATCAGTTCCATTGGAAGTCAATGGAGCAAAACGACAGGTCTCTCAGAAAAATCATAATAGCTCATTCCTTCTGTAAAGTGCAATAGACCAGTAGGAGGCTGTTGGAAGGTGCTGCATGTGATTTATAAGAGTATGGCTTTTTAGTCCCAGAGGCTTCCATTAGCAATGCTAGCAAATGCTATAAACCTGTTTTCAGTATCTTAAAAACCCACGACAAATGCTTTTGGATGCGCAGGTGCTCATCCAGGCTCTTGTCATCTCCCTCCTGGACTACTGCAACTCCCTCCTTGCTGGTGCCCCGGCGTCTGCCATCAGACCTCTGGAGCTTGTTCAGAAAGCTGCAGCTCGTCTGGTGTTCAACCGCCCCAAGTTCTCCCACACAACTTCCCTTCTCCGTTCTCTACACTGGCTCCCTGTAGCGGCTCGCATCCAGTTCAAGACCCTGGTGCTAGCCTACAGGGCAGTGAAAGGAACAGCTCCTTCTTACCTCCAGGCTATGGTCAACCCTTACACCCCCGCCCGACCACTTCGCTCTGCTGCCTCGAGGCGACTGGTTGCCCCGTCGCTCAGAGGTCCCTGCTGGCCGATCTACACGGTCACGGCTCTTCACTGTCCTGGCCCCACAGTGGTGGAATGAACTCCCCACTGATGTCAGGACAGCAGAGTCGCTGCCCATCTTTCGCCGCAGGCTGAAAACCCACCTCTTCAAGAAACACTACCCTGACCCTTCCTCTTCAAGAAGCACTACCCTGACCCTTCCTCTTCAAGAAACACTACCCTGACCCTTCCTCTTCAGGAAACACTACCCTGACCCTTCCTCTTCAAGAAACACTACCCTGACCCTTCCTCTTCAGGAAACACTACCCTGACCCTTCCTCTTCAAGAAACACTACCCTGACCCTTCCTCTTCAGGAAACACTACCGTGACCCTTCCTCTTCAAGGAACACTACCCTGACCCTTCCTCTTCAGGAAACACTACCCTGACCCTTCCTCTTCAGGAAACACTACCCTGACCCTTCCTCTTCAGGAAACACTACCCTTGACCCTTCCTCTTCAGGAAACACTACCCTGACCCTTCCTCTTAGCACTTGCTTATTTGTCTTCACTTATTTGTCTCATTGTTTAAATAAAAAGTAGGTAACTTTTACCTCAGCACTAGTTATGCTCTTAGATGCTTGTTGAGGAAGGAAATGCACTTACGATTTTTGGTGACTAGTATTTCTCTTGCCTACCTATGTTGAATGTACTTATTGTAAGACGCTTTGGATAAAAGCGTCTGCTAAATGAGTGTAATGTAATGTAATGTCTAAACGTATCAGTTTACGATATATATATTTCGCCAAATGGTCACTCACTCTTCATCCTGCAGCCTTTCCTCGTCCTCTTGGTTGTGTGACTGGCTGCGTATGGGCGCCAGGCCCTCCGTCTTGGTGTTGTAGTTGTGGAAGCAGACATTGAGTTTCTCGTCAAACTCGTTGACCAGGTCCTCCATGGACTTGAAGCTCATCATCTCTGAGAAGTTCTCCAGCTCAGAGAAGTCCTCGCGGGTGATGG